>NCQV01121860.1:1553-11558 GCA_002740545.1 Lophocereus schottii
CCCGTCTTCACTTCCACATAATAATTTCCATGGTAGCTTGGCTTGAAAAGCTAAGTTAACTACGTCTATTTTCCTCAATCCCAACCCGTGTAACTGTTTGGGTCTATAGACTTTGTCCCATGCTATCATAAGAATACCCTGATCCTTGTAAGATTTCTTCTAAAGGAAGTTTCTATTAACTCTATCTAATAGTTTTGTCAACTTTTTAGGCAATTCAAAACATTGCAATCAATGTGCCAATAGGGATTCAAGGTTAGACTAAATAAGGACTGTTCTTCCTGCTTTGGAGAGGCTATTTGCTTTCTAAGGTTCCAATCTTGTCATTGCGTTAACTAGAATATCCAAGAATATTGATGCGTTAGATCTTCCTTGGAAAACTAGGCAATCTAAATGTTTGCTTAGGGACTCCTTTTGTGGAGTATTAAAGATGGCCGCCACAGTCTATTTCTGGAAAGTGAAAGCATTTTTAAAGAGCACAATGGATGACTCATGAAAATTAATAAGTTACCCTAAAATATATAGAATTGGTCTATTATTTTTTAAGCTTTGTACAGGAGGCTAGGTTGGGTTTACAAAAACAGAAGGCTATCATTTGCAAAAAAAAAAAAAGGCACAGAATGGTTGGCTTCAAGGGCGAATTCTCATACCTACACCTGATTGAGGATCATTAGCTAAGTTACACAATGCAAGGCAAAAAACATTCATACATAGGATAAATAAATGGGCTGATAATGGATCACCTTATGGAATTTCCCTAGAAGGTTTTAAAAAAACCATCGGAATTATTATTAATTAGCATTGAATAAGATATTGTTGTTACACACTCCTTTATCAAACCAATCTATTTTAGATGGAATCCCATTTGAGTTAAACATTTAATAAGAAAATCCCATTCAAGTATGTTATATACTTTTTCCATATCAAGTTTAATAGCTGCCATGTTGTTTTTCCTTTTGCCATCTTAAACTTGTGTATAGTTTCATGATTAATAAGAATGTTATCATAAATAGATCTTAGAGGATTAAAGGCACTTTGAAATGGCAAGCCTATTTTGTATAATAGTGGCTTAAAGCTAAGAAGAAGAATTTTAGAAATAATTTTATAAATCGTTGAACATAAACTATTTGGTTGGAAATGAGTGGTGGAATGATGCTAGGTAGTCTTGGCAATTAAAGTGATGAAGGTGTGATTAAACTGTTTCAAGAGTCTACTATAAATAACGAAATCCTTAATACAGGCTCCTAACTCCCTATCAATAATATTCCAATATTTCTGAAAAAAGCCTTCCTCAAACTCATTCACACCCGGAGTTTTATTTAGGTTAATTCCAAACACTACATTCTTAATTTCTTCTACTGTTGGAATTTGGGTTAATAGCTCATTATCATTCTATGTAATAAGGTTGGGTAATGACAAATTAAGAAATGTTCTTAGGAAATTGTTTACCAATTTAAATCTATCAGCATAATCGAATATAAATTTTTGTCTAATACTAAGAGGATCATCAATCCAAATACCAAAGTCATCTTTAACTTTATAACTTCGTGTGCTTTATGGAAATTATTATCCCTTTTCTAGAAAAAAAGTGGAGTTCTAATCACCATGAACGAACCACTTTTTTGAGCAAGCTAGCCCCAGCACTTCTGATTAAAAAGAGCATTTTCTCCCTTTACCTAATAAGTCAGCTAAGCCAATTGTTCAGCCAAGGACTCATTGGATTGTGAAGTAGCCTATGTTCATTTTATCTTGAAAATTACCAAAAGTTAACTTCACCCAAGGTTTAACATTAGTTTTAATAGCTTTCATCTTCGGAAACATATTGGAACCTTTAATCTTGATTTTCTAGTTCTTCGAAACAATATGCTCCAAAGCTTGATATTTGGTCCAATAGTTTTGAAATCGAAATGGAAATGATCTATGGTAATTCATATCAGAGGTCATATTCATAATAATAGGATAGTATCAGAAAAGGTGAAAGTTCCATGGGTAGTGCGTAAATTAGGATCTAAACTAGCAAAATTTTCTCTAGCCACACCTTTATCCAATCTTTCAAAAATCCATGATCCATTAAATCTTTTCTTCCATGTAAAGACATTGCCATTAACAGCAATTGATTTGGCTCGGATTGAGGACAAGAAGGCTGCAAGTCATTCAACTCTTCGTAATAATCGGGATTACCTTGTTTCTTCTCAAATAAAAGCTCTAGTTCATTAAAATCTCCCACTAACTTCCAAGGTAAATCAATACTAGAGTTCATTTGGATTAGATGATCCCAAAAAGGACCTTTATCTATAACCTGTATGGGACCATGAACGCCAGAGATCAAAGTATTTTTCACCAAAGTGGGAGCGTGGATAAGCATATGAATACCCAATTGTCTTTTGTAAGGACCGAGGTGAGAATATGATTGTTATTCCACAAAAGTCAAATCCCTCCTAAATGATTAAGTGGGAGAACATAATCATAAGGATCAAAGCCCATTCTTTGAATAATAAGTCAGGTGTTCTACTCATCTATCATATTTTTTAATAATCATAATATATCGGGTTAATAATTTTGTTTAAGAAAATTTGCCTCCTCTAGTAATTGAACTTTTTTAGTAGCTTTCACAATCCAACTTAAGATTTTTATACAGAAAAATACTTAAGCTCTTGATAGAAGACTGTAAGATGAACATATTAGACAAATTATTATTGTACAACTAATCATCTTCTAAAACTAATCATCTTCCATAACTTCGGTACAATACACATGCAACTTATCTATACACAAACCACTCCTGCTATGCCAATAATAAATGGAGAAAACCACAAACTTAAGAAGGAAGTACAAGATTTATGATATATAGAAGTTATAGACTAATTCCATAGACAAAGACTCTATAATAAAGACAAGCACAACCGATGCCCATCTACATACATTCCTATATTCTGTAAGAAAAAAGGCAGCATGATAGATCACCCTGTACTTTGATGCCATTAAATAATACAAAAGCAAAATTGTAGCAAAGTATCCTTAAACCAGACCTTGGAGATGGAAATCAATGTTCCCATCACACTTGCCAGCCAGACCTCAGACCAGAACTGCAAAGGGGGAAGGTTACCCCAAAGAAGGTTGCCTCATGATAGAAATAAAATTCCACACGTAATAGTGAAGGGCCCTTGATAGAATACCTTTGTCTTTCATTACATAAAATGTTCCTGATTGGCTTCAAATTGCGCCACGTTAATAGATACTAGTAGGCAAGATAAATCATTTATGAAAAAATGAAGTAGTTAATAAGATTGCCATGTACCACTTATCCTAATACAGAGATGATATTCAGAAGGTACAATATCAAAGATATATAACTAGGATTGATCATGGTGAGTTTATAACTACATGTATCATTTGTAATGTGAACAAGTAAGTTACCAGCTATATAAACATAGACTTTTACCCAATGCAAACCTATAAAAACACCATCATAGTCCCTTAAAATTGTTATTAAAACCAACCAACTATAGTCATAACCATACTCATATTTACAGACATTGTCTATAAGGTGAATAGCTATCAGCTTAAAAGAAAACTGTAATAAAAGATAAAGTTGTACAAAAGAAAAGACCAAGTCTCAGCTAAATGCTATCAAGGTAGCAGCTATTCACATCATTGACCATTGGCCCAACAAATAGGGGTGGCTTAATTGGAGGAAAGAGTAATTTATGTTCCCAATGGGCATATATATTACACATCCCTAAAAAAGCTGCAACTCTTGTTTATTCAACCAAGACACATAGCAAGTTTGCCTCCAAACCTTAAGTGCATCACCATTCACTAGTGCATATGCCTTGAAGGGATGTCAGAATAATAAGCATAGTAAACACCCCAACGATACAACATAGATTATTAGATGTATATTACAAATCCATATAATACAGACCCTTAAAAGCATGAGCTTGCAGGCCGTACATGACCAATTGATGTTCCAAAAGGAACATGAGGAAGGCTGTCTAGAGCAACCAAAAGGAGCAAAAGGCACACAAAGACAATACAAACTTCATTTTAAAGACTTATTCCAACCTAAACTTGGTCCCCCTGTTGAAAACATCTTAAACATGGTTAAACATCTTACACATGGTTAAACATTTCAGTTGCTAGCCTAAGAAAGACCCTCATCTCCCCCTTCAACCCTACATATTTTAGAAGATTTGGTGGACATCTCCAAATCCTGGATATGATCGAAGTTAACAAATGTATCTACCATCTCCCCCTCATCTAGAATCACAGTGTTAGAGTCCTCATAATCATTATCATTAGATTCATCGAGCAAATCCTCATCTATTGTATTCAAAGGATCACTATTAGCTGAAACTTCCTGATCAATACTCTGAGCTAGCTAAGTAAGAATCATATCAGGAGTAGGTGGTTCAAGAGCAGTATCTGCAGCATGAGAATGGGTAGGGGAATGCGAAATAGACAGTTCATTATCCATTATAGGCAAGACAGGTGCCACAATGGTAACCTTTAGGCTGAGAAGAAGGCTTGAGAGGGGATTATTTACTAAAGCTTGAAGAGACCAAGGATCTGAATCTTTTCTCAGGAGAAACTCGAATCCATTGATCTACAGCAGTAACAGGCTCTTTATAGGATGAAGGAACACTAGGATTGATAGCTGACTTCAGAATTGTTCCTCCAAACTTTTCAACAATAATTTTAATCTTAGACTGAGTAGGCAAATCATGATAAGTCTCAATTTGATGAGAGTCAAACCCACACAAAGTACAAAACTCATGAAGGCCTTCATAAATAAGAGGAACCTTCACAGACAAGCCCTGATATGAGATAACAAGAGACACTGGTAGAGGTTCACTAACATCAATATTCACATAGACAAGGGTAAATTTACCTTTTTAGACTCAACAAGGTGGTTCTATCAACTTTAATCACATTACCCACAAGTTTGAGCAACTTGGCTGGTGTATCATGTTACAAAAACTCCCATGGGAGTCTGGGCACTCTAACCCACTTGCTAACTCAATCAATACAAGTAGAATAAGGATAAAAAAAGGCAACGTTGGAGACAAAACAAAGTTAAGACCATTGACATGCCAGAGCCTTTCTCTCAAGATCATCTTCTTATCCTCCACATTAGCAAATTTGATTGAGATCCAATTACTACCAAGACCAACATAGCTAATTTGGCATCTAACAAACTTCCATTTAGCATTAGTTTTATTGATAATCACAAGCAAGGGAACATATTCACCCCAAGCCTTTCCTAACAAACACAATGTTATAAGTTCCTCCATATGCTCAATAGGAGGAGATGATGGAGGGTCAAAGGAAGGCAGTTCATTAGCCAAAAGGTTAGGTAAACTAGAGTTCCAATATCAAGGCAGTTCATTAGCCAAACGGTTAGGTAAACTAGAGTTCCTACATCAAGATTTGAGTAGGGGAGAGATGGCAACAATGCAAAGCTGATGCTTAGTTCAGTTATGGGATATGTAGGATTAAGAGAACATCCCACCTAAATTTTATCGCCTTGGCATAGCTAGAGCTTTTTTAATCTAATGGCATGAATGGTCACCTCTACTTCCACCCAAAGGAGGTGGAGTCGGTCATTTGGAAGTGTCACAAACAGTGGCATCCTGGTTGTCATTGTCATTATCAGCATTATCAGAATTTGTGAGGGACGATTGAGAGGTGGAAGAATTACTATACACAAGCTGAGATTTAATCATACACAATGACCCAGCATTGAAGAGAGATGGCGCCAGTTCACCTAGCTCCTGCCCTTTATATAGCCACTTTGAGCCCCTACAATATGCACTAAGACACACTGAACCCCTCCACGAAAACCACACAAACGTACTGGTAAAGTGCACACACACAACCTTCAATAGATTGGACATAAAATTAAACATCATTGATGATTAAACATTCAAATCTAAAAGATAGACCTAACGTTATACACCGAAACCACACACATATATAATCTATGAGAAAAAAAAGATAGAACCTCATATGAAGACCATGATCTTAATTTAAAGTGTTAACCAGATGATCGAATTGATCATCCAAAGTAGTACAAAACCATGATTAAATCTACAAATTGTGTTCCATGCAAGATCCAAATGGAGTATCATGCATGGTTAGAACTTGTGGAGAGATTGATAAGATCCAAACGGAGTATCATACAAATTGCTTTTCTACGTGTTCGCAATGCACCCAGACCTCTACGTCCTGTAGCTCAAGTTCAACCTCCTTTTAGCTACATTAACATTGATAAGATTGATAAGGGAATTAACAATAATATGAGGAGAATTATTAATGACAATATGGAGAAAATGATCAAAATGATGATTGAAGAATTTTTCTAATTAGCATCATCTTCTAGGGAGCCATAAACATTTCCTAGTCAGTATGAGGTGAATCCTAAGGGTCATGCTCCCTCTGCTTCTGATGTTAACCTTAGTGAGCTTGTGAGAAAAGTGAATACAGTTATATCTCTTAGATCTGGTTGAGAGATTGATAATCAAGAAGGAACTTCTGGTGAACCCTGTAAGTAGCCTCACAGTTTCTTCCAAAATTCTTCTCCCTTTACTTCTTCTCTAGAAAGCAGTTCATCCAGTAAGTTAACGGATGCTATTGATGGTGTCCCTAGTGGTTCTGCTGATCCTCTATCTTCTGGGTCACCTCCTAATAAAGACGAGCCTACAGAGAAAGATTCTACTGATTAAGTGGATCATTCATCAACTAAGGGTTCTTCTTCACCACCTTCTGTTGAGAGAGTCCATAAGCCTTTACCTCCTTTTCCATATAGGATGAAAAAAAGATCAAGCTCGTGTTAATTACATGAGACATACCTTCTCTCAAGTCAAAATTAACACTCCTTTACTTGATACTATTCAGCAAACACCTCTTTATGGAATGTTTTTAAAAGATCTATATACCACCAAGAGAACTACTAGTGTCCCTAACAAGGCTTTCTTAGCCTTTGGGACTAGTTCCATCATTTCTCATCAGATCCCAGTGAAGTATAAGGAGCCTAATTGCCCTACTATTTCCACAGTTATAGGAGACCAGCTTACTCATAAACCTTTGCTTAATTTAGGGGCCAGTGTGAATTTGATATCCTTCACTGAATATGAGAGCCTAGGGTTAGTTACGTTGAAACCTATCAAGATGGTTATCCAATTAGCTAATAGATTGACCATGTTGCCTAGGGGTGGATGTGTTGATTAAAGTGAGTGAATTTATTTACCCTGTGGACTTTGTTATGATTAAAATTGAGAAGGTGGCTAACATCACTAGTCAAGTCCCTATGAGGTTAGGGCATCCTTTCTTTGCCACTGTCAATGTCTTGATTAATTGTAAGAATGGCATGATGAGATGATCTTTTGGTAACATGAGCTTAAAATTGAATATGTTTAATATGCAAAGACACCCCTCTGGTTTTGATGATATAGAGTTTTCTGCTCTTAACTGGGCAAAAGATTTTGTGTTTGATGATGATTTTAATGACATGTCTATTGCTGAGTATGAGTCTTTTCTTATTGACGATGAGCCTAAATATGATGTGTTTAAATTTGATGACTTGTGCGTTGTTGCTACCTGTCTAGTTCCTAATGCTTTTGAGTCTATTTCCCTCATGCTTTTCTTAAATTTACACCTCTTTTGGATTCCCATAAGTACTTATTTCTAAGACTGATGAATCCTTACCTGTCACTATTGCTTCTGATTTAGACTGGGACGAAGAGGACAAACTTACTGCCTTACTTTGAAAAAAAAAGGAAGCCATAGGATGGACTTTAGGGGATATTAAGGTCATTAGCCCATTCAGTGTGTAGCATAGAATTCATTTAGAGGACAATGTTAAGCCATACCAAGGCCGTCAAAGGCATTTACCGGAAGTAGTTAGGAAGAAAGTGCTTAAGTGGTTAGGCCATGGATTGTTTATCTCATTTCTAATAGTGAATGGATTAGCCTTGTTCAAGTTGTTCCTAAGAAGACCACTATTACCATGATTAGGAACGACAAGAATGAAGTAATTTCCACTCGAGTCCAATCTGGATGATGTGTTCGTATTGACTATAGGAAATTGAATGCTACCACTAGAAAAGATCATTTCCCTTTCCCTTACTTGATCATATATTAGAGAGATTGGTTGGACATTCTTTGCATTGCTTTTTAGATCAATATTAAAGCTACACCCAAATCTCTATTGCTCCTCAGGATTAGGAGAAGACTACTTTCACCTATCCATTTGGGACATATGCTTTTAGGAGAATGTCTTTTGGACTTTGTAATGCCCCCTACCTTTCATAGGTGCATAATTTCTATTTTCTCATATCTAATTAAGTAGTGCACAAAAATTTTCATGGATAACTTTTCTATGTTTGGGTCTTCCTTCGATGATTGTTTGTCTACTCTAAGAAAAGCGCTGGAAAGGTGTAGGGAGAAAAGTTTGACATTGAATTAGGAAAATGTCACTTCATCGTTAAAAAGAGGATAGTCTTAAGCCTCATTATTTCTAAAGATAGAATTGAGGTAGATAAGGTTAAGACTAATTTGCTTTTGTGTGAAAGACATAAGGTCTTTTCTTAGGTATGTTGGCTTCTATCATCTTTTCATTAAGGAATTTAGTATGATAGCAAAGCATTTGACCAACCTTTTAACGAAGGATGTGGCATTTCACTTATCTGAGTATTATCTTATGGCATTTACTAACCTTGAGGAGGCCTTAGCCTCTGCTCCCATTCTTCATCCTCCTATTTGGGAAAGGCCCTTTCAATTGATGTCTGATGCATCCAAATAGGCTATTGGGGTTGTTTTAGGGCTATGTGTTGATAAGAAGCCCTATGTCATCTATTATGCTAGTTACACTTTGAATGATGCCCAACTAAATGATACTGTCACTGAGAAAAAACTCTTGGCTATCATTTTGGTTTTGAAAAGCTTAGACTTTACCTAATTTGGTCTCATGTGATTGTTTACACTAATCACTCTAAGCACCTTATTTCTAAAAAAGATGCTAGACCTAGACTTGTGAGGTAGATCTTGCTTTTGCAAGAATTTCATTATGAGATTAAGGATAACAAAGGTTCTAAGAACCTTGTTGCCGATCATTTGTCTAGGATTGTCTATGGCAAATAGCACGAATCCAGTATTTCTAAATGCTTCCCTGATGAGTAATTGTATGCAGTCCACCATGACCCTTGGTATGCTGACATTGTGAACTATATAGTTTCCGGTAAGATTCTTGAGGGTTGGACTAAGAATGATGTAGATAGGTTCTTCCATCTCGTGAAATTCTTCATTTGGGATGACCCTTATTTGTTTAAATATTGTTTTGACCAAGTTTTTATGAGGTGTATTCCTGATCATGGGGTGGCGAGTGTCCTTTCATTCTATCATAGCCAAGCATGTGAAGTACATTTCAGTAGGAGAAAGATGACAACAAAGTTCTTCAATGTGGTTTTTATTAGCCCACCTTGTTTAGGGATGGTTTTGAGTAATGTAAGAGTTGACCTAGGTGCCAACAGTTAGGTAGGATAAGTCGGAGAGATGTGACGCTACTTAATCCTATCATTATGGCGGGGATTTTCAACGATTGGGGTATAGATTTCAGAGGACCATTTTCATCTTCTTTAGGGAATGAGTACATTTTGTTAACTATGGACTATGTTTCTAAGTGGATTGAGTCCATCTGTACTGGGACCAATGATGCTAAGATGGCCATGAAATTCCTTAGGGAGAATATTTTTGCTATGTTGGAATGGCACAGGCTATCATTAGTGACCAAGGTACCCACTTTACTAATAGATCTTTTGATGCCTTATTGAGGAGGTACTTTATAGTCCATAAACTTGCAACCCCCTATCATCCCCAAACCAGTGCCCAGGTCGAAGTGTGCAATAGACAAATTAAATAGATTCTGAAAAAGACTGAGTAAGAATAGGAAGGATTGGGCTGACAAGCTCGTAGATGGTCTTTGGGCCTATATGATAGCTTTCAAAACTA
>NCQV01121882.1:0-16193 GCA_002740545.1 Lophocereus schottii
GGCTCGAAATTTGTGTTCACAGAGCCCTTTGGATTGTGTTCCTTATATTATATACATTTGCATTTTTACACAAAAAACTTCTTAAAGCTCCTCTAGCTTGTTAATCTCTTATTCCCACTCTTTGGCTACTTTTTTGACCCTTAAACAAATTTGAATATAATTGGCTGTCCATAGCCAAAAAAGCAAATGGATTATTATCAGAAGTCAATGTTTTCAAGGGATTCCTGCTCCCTTCTTTATAATCCCACAAAGAACTAAGGTGTTATGCATTTTGTTAAGTCTTCACGCAAAGTCCATATGCTTGTAATGATGATTCTATATGCTTCCACGTATATCGTTTAGAAGATGGCAAGTTTGGATGGGAGAGTTACTTTTTGAAATTCTACTATATAAAGCATTTACCTCGGACTTAGACTTATGTTCTCGCTATCTTTGAGTTACAACTGAATCCCCTGACTACTGTTGATGCATGCTTAGCTCTTAGTTTGGATCATCTATTTTGGAAAGGTCTTGTGTGATTCTGTAGTTGGGTGCCAGCATGACTAATTGCTGCCTTCCAATTTTACCATATCTTCATTCTTACGTGATAGCATTAACGGGGGAGAAAAGTGGTTTACTTTATAGGAAGAATATGTTCAAGTTTACACCCTGTATTAATAAGGTAGACATTAGGCTTGCTTGATTTTTAGTACATATAGTTATTTAAGGTATTCACATCTACCTCCATAGCCTTTCTTCAAATAATTTTCTACCCTACCCCTCAATGATTGAGTGTAATGACATGGACTACTAATGTGGAAGTAAGCTACATGTGAATGTGATGAGGTATGCATCTTCTACATCAGCATTAGGAAGATCAAATAATATTACATTCGATTGTGAGGGGTGGAAATTTTTTAAAGGCCACAGGATTGAATAAGTTTCTTTTCAAGAAAGGTGAAACAGGGAAATTTCAAGGCCTCGATCTATATGATGTTCTCGAACATAAGCTGCAAGCAGGATTACTTAGAAATAACATAAAGTACTATCCCAAAATTTAAAAGCAATTCAAGAGGTACATTAGTGCTATTTCGGTTGGAGTTTTGTTTCACCTTTGTGACTTACATCAGACAATAGACACTTTGACATGGTTCAAAACACTTAACAATAAATTACAAACATGTAAAATATTTGGAAAAGGCACAGGTCTAATGCCTAGACATGTACTTGTGTTGAATATTTGTGGCTATATTCTCGTAACATAGCAAGGTGCTGAGCTTCTTAGCAAAAATTGGTGGAAGGAGTACTTTAAAATTTCATATGATGAAAGGAATTAGACATCTTAATTATGCCTAAAACTAGACCTTGACCTCATGCTATGCATAAACTTTTATTAGATTACAATCATTAAAAGTATTATGAAATGTTTGTGTTATAATATTTGCTTTTCTTTGGAAAAATAATCTCTTCATTAATACGCATGTACTGATCTTAATCTTTACAATATTGAGTTTTTTTTCTTCATTTATTTAATTTAAAAAAGGGAGATTGAGAGTCTCGTTAAACCAAAGTTTAACATTTAAATCAACTATAGCATTGTAATAGTCGTGGATTTTCAGTTTTAAGCTAACTAATTCGACTAATTATTTTATTAGCCATAGTTTTATTATATTGCTAAATTAGGCTAATATTTGCGTGTTAATTTAAGTGAATAATTTTATATAATTTAGTTTCAAATTTTCTTGACTTGTTATGTGAATATGTGGAATGAGCAATTGGTCGAGAGTTAGGTCGAAAATCAAGGTTGAGCAAGATTAGCAAAAAGAATCGGGTAATTTAACACTAGGCATTAAATAGGCCTGGTTGATTAGGGCCAAAATCATTTTGGGTGTTATGTGGGCAAAAGAAAAGGGGGAGGGAAAAACAAAAGAAAAAGGGGCATGTTGATTTGAAGAATTGCGAGGCACCTCACTAACTAAACCCCACGACATAAGCTTCTTCTCCTCAACACCCCCATTCTTCGTCTTCCCTCCACGTCATCATTTTACCGCTAGACTCAGCTTGACGCAGAGAGAGAGAGAGAGAGAGAGAGAGAGAGAGAGAGAGTGGAAGATGTGACGGCAAGGAAGCGAACTATAGCAGCACCGCGTAAAGGAGTGGGGGAATGGACCAGCGGGCAGCAACGCTCGGGAAGCTATAAGGGGAAGGTGTGGAGACTTGAGATTCTACTTCAAATCGGCCTAATTAACCCGGGAGTTGGGTCCCTAGCTTGGATTAAGGTGGGTGGTTTTCAATCCCTTCAAATTATAAGTAATTTCAAAGCTTTTCTAGTACTTTGGTTTAGCCTATGAAAGATATTGGGATATAGTATAGCCCAGAGGAAATTGATGTGATTTGTGGAGTTTGGTAGAAGGATGTGGCTTGAATGAGCTATTTGGGTTGATACCAATGAAATTTTGAGGTGACCCTTCTAGGCGGTGTTGTGACGAGGGAGCCTGGGACTTGAGTGAATTTGAATGTTTCTTGAGTGCCGCTGCGATGCATGTGGTTGATTCAATTGATTCATAATGTTGGTTTTCGATAGCATCGTTAAGTTTGAGGTTACGTTTGAGCTAAATTAAAGATACTTGTTGCTGTTAGTTTTTGGTTGTGTATGTCTTGCCTAAGAATTAAGCTGAGAACAGAAGAGTTGGCTAACCGCTTTTAGCGAGTCAGTTCAATGGTGAACTGGTTCCATAAACCGAGCAGCGGCTTGCTTCAATGCAACTTAATCATTTTCGAACCTTAACAGAACTGAATTTAATTGAATCGAACTGAAATTGAATTCAACCTGGACCGAATTGAACATGAACTGAACCTAAATTACACTCGTTGTCTCGTTTCCACTTTTGATAAGTGTTTGTCGTAAGTGATTGCGGAGCTAATCGAACCTAAACTTGAACCTGCACCGCTAGATTGGCTTTCTTGAATGTTTGCGTAAGTGATTGTTGTACATAATGTATGAAATTGAGGGATTGTTCCTAGCTGGCATAATATGCGAAATTGAATTTATGATTTTTGGTTTGAAAGGTTGATGTTTTAAATGCGTGAGTTTCGAATGAGTAAAGTCCAAACTTGATGAAGACTTTAAGGGTCAAAACCTTCCATTTTTTCTTTTAAATGAATAGGCCTGATTTCAAAAACATTGAATAACACTCGATTCTTAAAATGAAGTTTTAAGGACCTTCCCAATAAACATTTTAAATGTGAGTTACTTATATGTGAGATTGGAAGTGCTTGATGACTTGTGTTACAACTCAATTGCTATTAATTCCTCCTGCAATTAAGGACTCATATTGGCAAGAAGGTTTAGTAAAACTTATTTACTTGAATTGTTCATACATTGTGAAACCGAGTTGCACTTGAGATGTTTATTTGCTCTTCAAAATAAATGAGCCCAATTGTTTTAGAAAAGCATGATTCTGTGGTCTTTTTGGGGGCAACGGTCGCTAGCTTCCTGTGATCACAGTGGCTGCGGTGAATATGACTTTCACAAACAAGACCCATTTTACGTGTTTAAAATGAACTTTGTTGGAAATGTTTTGGGTTAAGAGGATAGTGTTGATTATATGAACACAGTTTAGGAAGCAGACCTGGTATGAGAGAACCCTAATTTCTAGGGAGCAGACCCAGAAGTGGGAATCTTAGTAGACCCTTGTGAGGGTAAAATTCGACTGACTATAAGAGGCCCAGAGAATACCATGAGTCGTGAGTTATGAGACTTACTTGAAGATAGCACTAAGGAGTGAATCCGATACTTGAAAGTGATTTCATCACCTATTTTGAGTTGAAAACTTCTCGCTTATAAACTATGCTAGTTCAAAGATTTGGAAAAGTTCATATATCCTATGAAAAGGCTCTTGTTGAATCCCAAATGACGTTTCAGGGAAAAAGTTGTTTTTATAAGTGCTTAATTTGGTTTAAGTGAAGCTTCTTGTCTTTTCATGCTGTAAATTCCGTTTTCTCGTTAGAAGAACTCAAGTTAATTAGTAACGTTAAATGAGTTCTTTTGATGTTAAGCATTTAAGTGCAACTTGAATAGACCATTATCCTCAATGTTTAGGTCATATCAAAAGTCAGCTTGCCAGGGGTTATTTACGCTTAATATGTTGATATTAAGTAAAAGTAATATGTGGCTGTCACTGCTAAGCTGCAAGATTTGTGGGATTGTCAAGGTCAAGGCTATGCAACATTGAACTAGAGATGGGAATGGGTGTCATATGAGTTCCAGGGTGTTATTAAATTATTGTTGGACATGGATAGTCTTGTATGTTTAATATATTGATATTAAATACCAATCTCTATGTGAATACTACTTTAAAAGTATTGCATGCAACTATTTTGTTTTTCGGGATAAGAATTATCCACTGAGTATGTGGTAGCTCATCCTTTTTCTATTTTCCTTTTTTACTTAGGTTCTTAAAAAGACAGGTAGAAGCCCTCGGTTCCTGTTAATCATTTTAGAACTTCCCTTTTTACTTTGAAAAAGGAGTCACATATGCATGTATACCTAGTTTTATGAGTTTAATGATGTAATATGGTGTACTTGTAAGTTCTTGAGCATATGTAAGTTAATTACTTTAGTTCATGTGTAACACCCTAAATGTACAAAATTCACTGTTTGCGTTCTCACCAATTAACATCATCAGTTAGTAGTAATATCCCAAATCATCGGGGCGTTACCGCCATCCAAAAAGGATAAGACTTGACTTTAAAAATAATTAAATATAACCAAGCTGAACATCGTTACCACCACATGATATTTGTAAAAGCAAACCATCAAATCACCATCAACAGTAACTAACGATCTCATAGTTTATATCAAAATATAGTAACTGTTAGCAGAATATATAGTTCTAACATTAAAATATCTTACACTATAGTGCTCAAACTATTTTAGCACTAAAACACCACTATTCCTTTTAGACATTCTAGCTCACTTATCTTCTCCAGTCAGCCTGCTAGCCAGAGGGCGATTCATTGAGCATTTCCCTAAAATAAAACCTGAAAACATTTCGAACTATAAGTCGAAGCTCAGTACATGCATTTCTGTATTGTTAAATGTTCTTCAAAAAACTAATTGGACCCCCATTACAATTCATTTTAATTTAAAACAAGGAATGAGATATATACAAAACTGCATTATCATTTATTATCTGATAGTGAATCCCTAATAACTGTTACAATCTGAAGATATGTGTACACATGTCAAGCCGTTTAGGGGACCTGGCCTGAAGCCACGTAAGTAACTGAAGGGCAATGTCCTGTACTGATAACTGATAGGGTCACTAATTATGTGATAAATTACTGATTAAACTGATTCATTGATGCACTTACCAAAATATTATAATTTTGATATATACGTGCTGATTTCTAAAGATACAAATAATGAACGTACCTGGGGCTTTTAATGAAATGTCATTGAGTCAGATTATGCATAACATGGGAGGAACTCATAGTTTAGGCCCTTCTTTTGTTACCATATGTCCCAAGAATACCACTTCTTCGAACCAAAATTGACACTTCTTTAATTTGCCATAAAGTTGATGGTCACTCAAGGTTTGTAACACCATCCTCAAATGATCAGCGTGTTCGTCCCTGTCTTTAGAATAGATAAGGATGTCATCTATGAACACCACTGCAAACTTGTTTAGATAAGACTTGATGACCTTGTTCATAAGATCCATGAAAACTGTGAGGGCATTGGTGAGGCCAAATGCCATCACCGTAAACTCATAGTGACCATACCTGGTTCTAAACACAGTCTTAGGGATGTCTTTAAGTTTAATCCTAAGTTCATAGTACCCTGACCTCAAATCAATCTTAGAGAAAACTCCTGCTCTTTGTAATTGATCAAATAAGTCATCTATTTGTGGCAAAGGGTATTTGTTTTTGATAGTGATCTTGTTCAACTCCCGGTAGTCAATACATAGCCTTAAGATTCCGTTCTTTTTCTTTACGAACAACACTGGGGCACCGCATAGTGATGCATTTGGTCTGATAAATCCCTTTTGTAACAGCTCATCTAACTGAATTTTCAGCTCCTTAAGCTCAGTTGGGGGCATCTAATATGGGATTTTGGAGATAGGTTGGACACCAGGGATTAATTCAATTCCGAAATCAATTTCCCTCTATGGGGGTAATCCTGGTAACTCCTCAGAAAAAACATCTTTAAATTCACAAACTACTAGAATATTTTTTGCTTTCTCTTCTTTTGTTTGGGTGTTAATAGCATAACACCAGTATCCAATACACTCCTGACATAATAACTTACTTTGATAGCAGAAATCAAGGGACAAGGTTTCTCCTCTCTCTACCCATAGAAACATACTTCTCTCCCTTTTTCATCCTTTAAAATAATATTAAGATCTTCACAGTCAATCTTAGCTCTATAAATTTGCAACCAATTCATTCCCAAAAGGAGCTCAAAATTAGACAAATCAAATTGAATCAAATCCATAGGGAAGGTGGTCCCAGCAATGGTAATCAGAACAAGCTCATAGAAGATGGGGCACTCAATCACAGAATTATTGGATAGCTTGATCCTATAATTGGTTTCCGTCCTCGTACCCTCCAGGTTCAATTGCATGGTAGATCGGGTGGATATAAATGAATGAGTAGCACCCGAATCAAATAATACACAAAGTGACTTTGAATTTAAAAAGAGAGTCCCAGTGGCTATCGTATCGGAGGTGGCAGCTTCCTTCTTACTTATTACACATGTTCGTCCTACTACTGCAGGCCTTGGTGATGGGACCCTTTGGAGAGATGGGGCCAAGGGTTTTGTTGCACCCTTATCTACAGCCCTTAACCTTCGTGAGCGGGCAGCAATGAGGTGTTCAGGGCTTCCACCCCACATACACCTGTTGGATCCCACTCGACATTCAAGGTGGCGTGATTGGTTCTTCCACACTTCCCGCAGGACTCCGTCAAGCCTGTCGGACGACTCTTGAGAGGAGTGGGAGAAGGTTTCTTCTGGTTCACACTCTCACTCGGAGTTCCTCGCTCAAACCTTTTTCTCTTTTGGTTGATCGAGTTCAGGGTGCTTAATTCTACCACTTGCTTCACTTCACTGGCATGCTCATATAACTCTTGGTAAGTCAAGATTGGTTGCCTAGCTATCTGATTTTTAAATATAGAAGGTCAAACCCTCTTCAAACCTCCTCGTCTTCAACCTTTCAAATAACACAAATTCAGGGACAAACCTAGATAATTCTGTGAACTTACTGGCATATTATATCACAGTTATGTTGCCACTCATTTTTAGTTCTGTAAACTCTTTCTCATTTTTTCTTTGGACCACAACTGGGTAAAATTTTACCCTCAACTCACCTAGGAATTTACTCCAGGTCAATTCAGGTCCTACGGGCTTATCCTTAATAGTGTTCCACCAAATATGTGCTTCACCAGTCAAATAATACATCCCAGTATTTACTTTCTTCTCTTCTGGCATCTTTACCACTATAAAGATTTTCTCAATTCCCCTTACCCTTTCCTCCAATACTACTGGATCATAATTTTCATCATACACTTCAGGGTTGCATCGTGCTACCCTATCTGCTAATTTATTATCTTTAGAAGGGGTTTCAGTTGGTACTTGGGGAATCCGCTTTATCAGTTCAGCTACTAAGGCCGGCTAGTAGTTCAGATCCCCAATATTGTTAGCGAAATCAGGGAGAATTGGTGGCATTTAGGGAAAATTTGTGGCATATGATGTGAGGCTTGTTCACCCGATCCCTGGCTATGGTTTGACTTATCCTCTCTATGAATCTGCACATTGTTTGGCACTGACTAAGAAATTCTGGTCATACATTAAACAAAACAATTCAATCACTGGAATGCCCAAACATATAAGATAAGCATACCTAACAAATACATTTAATATAACTCAAACATTATTTAAAACATAATCTAAAGCTTTATATATCATTTTATAACTACTTGTTTACATACATAGCTACTTGTTTATATACATGATCAACAAAACATATGACATCTAACTGACTAAGCAAAATAAGCTCTGACTCCTACCCAACCCCAAACACTAACTAGCCCTTAGTCACTAGATTCATCACATGTTCAAAAAGAGAAACGGACCATGTCATAACGGTCAAAAGGATTTGACTAACCATATAGAATGTCATATGCTACACAAAATGATATTATCCAACCCGATCATACTACATACACGCAAGGCTCAAAATGTGACCTACTCAAATCCACACATGAAATAACCTAACGATCCCTAGACGGATCGTAATCTGGGTCGAACTCATCATCTGGCTCCTTGCCTGAGTTGAAGCTGTTGTCCAATAACCCTAACTCTACCTCATCAACCTCTTGACCAACTTGCTGCTCTCCCATTGCCTCATCGACCTCCTGACCCATCTGCTGCTCCTCTAGTATCTCATCAATCTCCTGATCCTCCTCTGGATCATCCTCATTCCTTAAAACCCTTCATGGGCTCGTCATCAAAACTAAGCACCACGATCGTCGATGTATCAGGGAGAACTACCACCACATGAGCCTCCCCACGACTATCAGCATCTGTGGAGTAACCGATATGGGCGGCAATGGTGGTCCCTGTGCTAGGGCAGGTGGTGCAGGCTGGGGATGTGCTTGGTGTAAACGAAAGACGTGCGGAAGAGTCTCCATAGTAATCCCCCTCTGTACGAACTCCTCATGCAACATCAACTCTGTGGTGATAGTCGCCCAAGCTCCCTGGACCTGAAACCTTGGTCCGCCTCAACTTAGGTTCCCACTCATCATGAAATGATGATAACGAAGTTTGAACTCTACCCACGGATCAACCATGGGTAGGGACCATAACAATCTGCATGCACGGACCGTGATGCTGTAAAACTCGAAGAAAGGGCCCTGCGTATGAGCTATCATGCTACCATGCAATAATAAAATGTGGGCCATCATAGATGTACCATGCATCATATTAACAGCATAAGGATCCATCTAGCAAGGAAAATACAAATGAGAGGCATGCAGAAGATAAACAATATGCATTTCTAATATTACGAGTCTCTAACAGTGTATGATATTCCTTACTAATAACCCTTCTCATCCTCCTGTATCTAAGCTCCATACTCCGTATCCCATCAGCAAAATCAAAACCTGACTCTGATACCAAATCTGTAACACCCCAAATGTAAAAAATTTACTGTTTGCGTTTTCATCAATCAACATCATCAATTAGTAGTGATATCCCAAATGATTGGGGTATTACCGCCTTCCCAAAAGAACAAAGCTTGATTTTAAAATAATGAAACATAACCAAGCTGACCATCGTTACCACCACACGGCATTTGTAAAGCAAACCATCAACCAACATCAACAGTAACTAACGATCTTATAGTTTACATCAAAATATAGTAACTTTTAGCAGAGTATATAGTTCTAATATCAAAATATTTCACAACACAGTGCTCAAAATATTTCAAAACTAAAACACCACTATTCCTTTTAGATGCATTTCTATATTGTTACATGTTCTTCGAAAAACTAATTGGGCCCACATTGTAATTCATTTTAATTTAAAATAGGGAATGAGATAAATATAAAGCTGCATTATCGATTATTATCTGATAGTAAACCCCTAGCAACTATTGTGATCTGAAGACAGGTGTACACCTGCCAAGCCGATCGAAGGACCTGGCCTGAAGCCACATGAGAAATTAAAAGGCAATGTCCTGTACTAATAACTGATGGAGTCACTAATTATGTGATCAATCACTGATTAAACTGATTTATTGATGTACTTACCAAAACATTATCATTTTCATAAATACAAACTGATTTCTAAAGATACAGACAATGAACATACCTGGGGCTTTTAATGAAATGTGACTGAGTTAGATTATGCGTAAAAGGGGAGAAAATGATAGTTTATGCCCTGATTCTGTGCAAAAATATCATTATAGGAACAAATAGTTAACAAATATATTTATTTTCATAGCTAATTCTCAACATAGAAAGTTTAAGAAGTCTTGAAACACTTTCCCTTAGAAACAAAACATGATTCTTACAATAGAGTTCCCAAAATAGGGTTAGAACACAAGTGTGCCAGTTTTGGTCTAACCTATGTAGCTCCAGTAAAACGACCATAATATTTTTCACAGACTTCGCATTAAGGCAATTCAAAATCCATTTGAAAGCTAACTCACTGATATATCTACCCAGCAGAAATCATAATTTTTGGTTGGGCAGTTCATTGGCAGTTTATTAGCAAAACCTGTCCTGTTTTCTATCATTTTCTAGCCCTCACTGCCCATTGCTTTCTCCTCTCTTTTTAAACAAACGCTCATCTAAAATCACTCCTTAAAATCATGTGACAAAGTTTTAGTTCTTCCCATCACCATACAAAACCACCACACTCAATTTCAGTTATGATCATATACGTCAAAGATTCATTTCTCAATCAAATATACACAAATAATATGCTTGCTATTAAAGGAAGGTTAAACCTTGCACAATCATTAAAATCCTAACTTTTGGCCCACTTGGGTTCACCTTTAACTAAATCAAAACCATCCAAAACTACAACTCCATCACAATCATTAATAATGCTAAAGATCACTAAATCAAATACAAATCAATCCATAAACATGGTTTTAACTTAAGCTTGCATGAACATGATTAACCTCAACCTTTACTTACTATCCACTTATCCAACAATTAAAACATCCAAAATAACTTTTATTTCTATGATCAACCACCAAAACAATAAAAACAAGAATCAAAACCAAGATACAAGCAAAATCAATAATAACAAGGTTATGGTTTACTCACTTTGCTTGAAGAAAAATATGTGAAAGTGAAGTTTGATACTTGAGGGGAGTGTGGAGATGGCTGGTGATTGCCTTGGTGGCTAGAGGGTGGCTGTTGGGTGCCAGGAACAGTACAAATCAGTAGTTAAGAGGGCTAGGCAGCCGTGTATAGAGAGAGAGAGAGAGAAAAAGAGAGAGAGAGAAGAGAGAGAAAATGTGGTTTTGGATTTGGGTTGTATTTTTTTGACTAATCTAACAAACTTGGCTGAGTTTTTATCTTCAAAAATGACTATTATCTAACTATGGTTAGGCTTAATCATGGTAGTTAGCTAGGTTAACTTGACAAGCTTGTTGGGCTTCCAATTGGGCCAAAATGAGTTGGATTCGAAAATAAAATGCTCTGTAACAATAATGTTTATACGTAACTCAAAATTAAGTTTTTGTGATATTATGGAAAACAAATAAAATCACTTAGACTATAATTATTAGGGCCCACTATCAATTCTTCCAAATTTTCGTTAATAAATAAATAAAATTCGAATCGCCAAGTGAGGGCCCAAATGAAATTATTTTTTTCCTACCGAGATAGTTAAAAGGGATAAATAAATATGAGAAATTCGGTAAATAAGGTAATTAAATAAATAAATATAATTTAGGGTTAGGCTATTACATCCTTCCCCCTTAAAAAGTTTCATCCTCAAAACTTATGAACTTTATCATGTCATGCAAGATTACCTCGAATAAATGTGAGTACTTGGCTTTTATTTCCTCTTCAGTCTCCCAAGTGGCTTCTTGGGAGGTATGGTTTGTTCAAAGTACCTTGACTAGTGGTATCTGCTTGTTGCACAACTGCTTAATCCTGCAATCTAATATTTGAACTGGATGCTCCTAATATACTAGATCTTCAGTAATTTCAATAGACTCAAATACAAGGATTTGGTCCGGATCTGGAATATACTTCCTGAGTTGGGAGATGTGCAACAAGTTATGCACGTATTCTAGTTCTACTGGCAGATCCAGCCAATATGATACAGGATTTAACATTTCAATGACTTCATAATGTCTAATATATCTCGAACTCAATTTTCCTCGTAATCCGAACCTCTTGATACCTCTAGTTGGCGAAACTTTTAGAAAAACTTTATCGCCTACTTAAAACTCTAGAGGCCTCATTCTCTTGTCTACATAACTCTTTTACCGACTATGGGCAATCCTAATATGCTCCCAAATTTTTCTTATTATTTCAATGGTTTCCTGGATTATTTCAGGACCTATGATCAATGCCTTGTCCAAATCACTCTAGCACAGTCGGGTTCTACATGTTCTCCCATATAAAGCCTCAAACGTGGAAATTTTGATAGTGGACTGGTAGCTATTATTATAATAGAACTCCATCAGTGGTAAATCATCTTCCCACTTCCCTTGGAACTCTAGTACACATGTTCTTAACATGTCCTCTAGAATTTGATTAACTCTTTCAGTTTGCCTATCTGTCTTAGAGTGATAAGAGCTACTAAAGTTCAATTTAGTCCCAAAGGCTTTCTGAAGTGCTTGCCAAAAACGAGCTTGGAATCTTTGGTCGCTATATGATACTATGTCTAAAGGGATCTCGTGCAGGTGAACTATCTCCTTAACATATAGTTGGGCTAGTTTTTCAAATCCTCAAGTATCTCTCATTAGTAGAAAATGGGCGGACTTGGTAAGTCGATCAACTATGACCCAGATAGCATTCTTATTCAAGGCAGAAAGGGGTAAACCCAAAACGAAGTCCATCGAGATTGAATCCCACTTTCAAGTGGGAATTTCTAGGGGTTGCACCACAGGATGCTGATGCTCTGCTTTAACCTTCTGGAAAGTTAGATACTTGCCTTCATATTCTGTAACCTCCTTCTTCATATTATTCCACTGGAAGTATTGTCTTAAGTTTCTGTACGTCTTGGTGCCTCCTCGATGCATCTAGTGGCGAGTATTGCGAGCCTCCTCTAGGATATGTTTCCTCCATTCCTCATTTTTGGGTAAGCATAGGTGATTTTGGAATCGCTGGGTCCCATTCTCATGTGCTACAAACCCAAGAGACTTCCCTTTCTCTAGATTTTGCTTCATTCTTTGGAGTTCAGGACCACTTTCCTGGTTCACCCGAATTTCCTCCACTATAGAAGGCTGTAAGGTGAGTGCTGATAACTGAACATTTGCTTGCCCATGGGATACTAGTTGAATTTTTAAGTCCTCAAATTCTCCCAAGAGACTCAACTGAGTAATCATCACAGTGCTTGGATTATGTTGCGACTTCCTACTGAGGGCATCTGCTACAACATTTGCTTTTCCTGAATGATATTGAATCTACAAATCGTAGTCTTTAAGCAACTTAAGGCAATGTCGTTGTCTCAAATTGAGCTCTTTTTGGGTGAAGATATACTTCAAACTTTGATGGTCAGCATAGATCTTGCATGATACCCCATATAAGTAATGTCTCCAGATTTTCAATACGAAGACCACAGCTGCTAGCTCCAGGTCATGGGTAGGGCAATTTTCTCATAAGGCTTGAGTTATCAAGAGGTATAAGCTACTACTTTGTCTTTCTGCATCAGCACACACCCTAAACCGTTCTTCAAAGCATCACTATAAATGGTATACTCTTTACTCTCTACGGGTAGTGTTAAGATTGAGATGGTAGTTAATCGCTGTCTTAACTCCTGAAAGGCTCTTTCACACTTCTTTGTCCACTTAAATTTATTCCCTTTCTTTAGTAGGTTGGTATGGGTGAAGTTATTTTCAAAAAGTCCTTAACAAACCTTCGATAATAGCTTGCTAAACCTATAAAGCTTCTAATCTCAGTGGCATTGGTAGGCCTTGACCATTTTGTGATTGCCTTCACCTTCTGGGGATCAACTTTGATTCCTTCGTTTACAACCACATGTCCCAAGAACACCACTTCTTCCAACCAAAATTCACACTTTTTCACTTTGCTATAAAGTTGATGCTCCCTCAAGGTTTGTAACACCATCATCAAATGATTAGTGTGTTCCTCCCTAACTTTAGAATAGATAAGGATGTCATCTATGAACACCGTTATAAAATTGTCGAGATACAGTCTGATGACCCAGTTTATAAGATCCATGGAAGCTGCGGGGCATTGGTGAGGCCAAACAGCATCACTATAAACTCATAATGACCATACGTGGCCCTAAACGCAATCTTGGGGATGTCTTCAGGTTTAATCCTAAATTGATGGTATCCTGACCTCAAATCAATCTTAGAGAAAACTCCTACTCTTTGCAATTGATCAAACAAGTCATCTATTAACGGCAAAGGATCTCTGTTTTTGATGGTGATGTTGTTCAACTTACTATAGTCAATACATAGCCTTAAGGTTCCATCTTTTTTGTTTATGAACAACACTGGGGCACCCCATGGTGATACACTTGGTCTGATAAATCCCTTTTGTAATAGCTAATCTAACCGAATCTTCAACTTCGTCAGCTCAGTTGGGGGTTTTGGAGATAGATTGGGCACCAGGGATTAATTCAATTCTGAAATCAATTTTCCTTTGTGGGGCTAATCCTGGTAACTCCTCAAGAAAAATATCTTTAAATTCACAAACTATGGGAATTGTTTTGCTTTCTTTTCTTTTTTTGGGTGTCAATAGCATAACACAAATATCCAATACACCCCTGACATAGCAGCTTACTTGCTTTCATAGCAGAAATCAAGAGACAAGGTTTTTCCTCTCACCGCCTATAAAAAAAACTTCTTTCCTTTTTCATCCTTTAAAATAACGTTAAGATCTTCACAGTCAATCTTAACTCCATAAATCTGCAATCAATTCATTTGCAAAATGATATCAAAATCAGATAAATCAAATTGAATCAAATCCACAGAGAAGGTGGTTCCACCAATGGTAATGGGAAAAAGCTTATAGGAGATGGGGCACTCAATCACAAAATCATTGGATAGCTTGATCCTATAATTAGTTTCCGTCCTCCTACCCTCTAGGTTCAATTGCATGGTAGATCGGGTGGATATAAAAGAATGAGTAGCACCTGAATCAAATAATACATAAAATGGCTTGAATTTAAAAAGAGAGTTCCAGTAAATACCGTACTGGAGGTGGCAGCTTCCTTCTTACTCATGACATGCACTCGTCCTACTGCTGTAGGTCATGGTGGTAAGGCACCTTGGCAAGATGGGGCCAAGGGTTTTGCTACACCCTTATCTACAGCCTTCAACCTTCGTGGGCTGGCAGCAATGAGGTGTTTAGGGCTTCCACACCACATACACTTGTTGGTTCTTACTCGACATTCAAGGGTGGTGTGACTGGTTCTTCCACACTTCCCACAGGGCTTTGTCGAGCCTTCATGACAGCTCTTGCGAGGAGCGAGAGAAGGTTTGTTTTGGTTCATATTCTCACTTAGAGTTCCTCGCTCAAACCCTTTTCTTTTTTGGTTGATCGGGTTCAGGACCCTTAATTCTACCTTCACTCGCTCCATTTCACTAGCAGGCTCATATAACTCTTGGTAAGTCAAGATTGGTTGCCTAGCTAATTGATTTAAAATATAGAAGGTCAAACCCTCTTCAAACCTCCTCATCTTCAACCTTTCAGATGACAAATTCAAGGATAAACCTAGATAATTATGTGAACAAACTGGCTTACTACATCACAGTCATATTGCCACTCATCTTCAGTTCCGTAAACTCTTTCTCCTTTTGTCTTTGAACCATAACTGGAGAAAATTTTGCCCTCAACTCACCTAGGAATTTACTCCATGTCAATTCAGACCCTATGAGCTTATAGTTAACAGTGTTCCACTAAATATCAGCTTCACTATTCAAATAATACATCCCAATATTTACTGTCTTCTCTTCTGGCACCCCTACCACTGTAAAAATTTTCTCCATTCCCCTTAACCATTCCTCCAACACCATTGGATAAGAATTTCTATCATATGCTTTAGGGTTGCGTCATGCTACCCTATCTGCTAGTTTATCATCTTTAGGAGGGGTTTAAGTAGGCACTTGGGGAATCTGTTTCATCAGTTTAGCTACTAAGGTCGGCCAATAGTTTGGATCCCTAATGCTGTTAGCAAACTCAGGGGGAATTGGTGGCATTTGGGCAAAATTGGGTGGCACATCATGTGAGGCTTGCTCACTCGATCCCTGGCTATGATTCGAGCTATCCTCTATATGAATCTCCGCATTGTTTTGCACCGACTTAGACATTCTAATCTTTCACTAAATGAAACAATTCATTGGAATACTGAAATATATAAGATAAGCATCCAACAAATACGTTTAATATGGCTCAAATATTATTTAAAACAGAATCCAAAGCTTTATTATATCATTTTATACCTGCTTGTTTACATACATAGCTACTTGTTTATATACATGATCAACAAA
>NCQV01121914.1:1516-12602 GCA_002740545.1 Lophocereus schottii
TTGCTTTCGCTTAGATTTTCTCGATGTTGCAGTAAAAAGTAAGTTTTTTCTTCCACGGGTTCACATTTGCGATTCTTTCGGTGAAAATAAAGTTGAAAGCAAAATATCACGTGGTCCCTCGCCCCTTCCGTCACGCCAGAAGAAAGGTGAAACCAAATTTCATTTGCGTTTAATTTCACCGACGGCAAGCGTTGTCCCCCCAAAAAATCGAACTGAAAAATTTTTAAAAATAAAACTAAAAATTCGGTTAATTGAACAAGTTTTAGGAAAGGATCAGTTCGATTAACCAAATCGAAAATTCAGTTTTCAATTTTCAATTTTCAGTTGCGTTACAGTTCGGCCCGGTTGTATGAAAAATCTAGGTAAGAAAGTACGCTTGTTTAAATTATTTATGAATGGTAAATGAAATTCATTTTTTTTAATTATCAGTAAACAGTTACCCGGTAATCAAACTAAAAAATCAGTCAATTGACTCTTTCGGCTCGGCTACGATTTGGGTTTTGGATGAACAAAAAATTCAGTTTCAGTTACGGTTCAGAATTTTCTTGATTCTAAAAATCTTTTTAACTGGTTCTACACACCCTACCAATGGCAACATCGAAACTTTTGATTGAAAAATTCCAATTTAACGAGTTAAGAAGCAAATTCCCAATGAATAAGAAAAAAATAAATAGGAACTCGGGAATTTTTATTAATATATATGAATGCACAAAGGCTAATAAGGTGAAATTTAAACTTACATAATCTCAACAGAATTTACTAGTTATTCTAAATGAGGTCCACAACTTAGACGTAAACAAGGATTCAAACTGATGCCTTTGGTAACAAGTGCAAAATAATATGCCTATTGTATTGGGTGGTATATATAGTGGGTTTAAAGAAAGATATACGAAAGTATTAGTGTCGGTTTCAACAAAATATATCAATTATTAACTAACAGTATTAAGGTTGGCACAAACAAATTGCGATTAAATAGAAATTCTTTGCATTAGATCCAGGCGTGCCTTATCCAAAATTGTGCGTGAATTTAGATTTAAATTCTGACAATTAAACTTATAAATGTTGAAGCATCAGCGGGTGGAAATAGGGCTGTAAAACGGATTGGATCAGGTCAATCCATTTAATAAACGGGTTAATTTTATGTGGGTTTTGAAAATAGTTCAGATTTGCTCAAAATTGAAAAATAACAAGTTTTCACACTAAACGGTCAAATCGTGTCGACTTTGGGTCGAAATCGGTTCGGTTCAGTTCGGTTCAGATCGGATTCGTATTTCTCCCAATAAATTCGAGTCGAATTTAGGTTAGATTATCATATCGAATCAAACTTTTACAGTTCTATTTGAAAAAAACCAATACAAATAGCAAGTTATAATAGGATTCATCACTATGCTCCGCAAAGATTTCGGAGTGCATACTGGGGGGGGGGGCGCGGATAACAAGAAGAAAAATTGGAAAACAAATCATTCCTAGTCTCCATGTAATTATTTCCTGTTGAATTTCCTTTTAGAATGCATAGTACAAATAAATTCAAAATAAATAGTCTTCACATTCAAATTTTGCATTTTGAAACCTTCAAAGAACTGAGTCGACAATTTAACACACAATAATTTAAATTTGAGAAAAGCAACAGATCTAACAACAGCAAGTTATATTTACAACATTTAATTGAAGAGCTCGCAATTTTATATTTTTTTTAAGGGCCAAGATTATTAAATATGAAGAATGCTAATAAGTGGCATATATTAGAGGCAAAATGGTTGATATTTATGGACCAAGCTTATTAGATATGAAGAATAATGATAAGTCACTTATGTTAGAGGTAAAATGGTTGATACTCAATAAGTTCCATACAAATGGTAAGGTGTTATTTTGTAGTTTTTGAGAAAAAAGCTCGAGGATGGACATCAATGTTAACATTTTAAGCTGACTAATTGCCTTACATCTTCAATTGAAATTTGAAAATATAGGATCCTAACGGTGTAACTTATTTACAATTTTTATAATCTAGTTAATTAGAAAGTTGCATCCAAGTGCCAAAAAACAAAAGAAAATTCGCATTTAGAAATGGTAGTAATTTACATTGCTTTTTCACACTTGTCCAAATGATAATAAAAAATTAGTGAGGATCCATATGTCCGACCTTGGATTGAACTTTCAAGGAATGAATAGTCCGCAATTTGTTTAATATATTTCTGACAAATTTGGCAAGAAATATGGCGACATAGAGGAGAGAAATTTAGCTCGTTAATTTAAAAAATAAATATTAATTAATAGTCACCATTGCCGTCCTAACCTCCAATTTCTAAACAACAAAGGGGCTGTGTAACAATTTACAAAAATAGGGGGGCTAAAATAAAGCTCCTCCACCAAAAAGCACAGCTTGCCATTTACTCATTTCTTTCACTTATTGACGACGGGNGTCTTTTTCAACTTTCTTTTCCACATTGTTTTTTGTTTCTTCCAACCCCCTTAACTTCTCGTAATTTCTTTCGTGCCCTCCAAGTTCACCCAAATTAGCGAAGGGGCATCCTCGCAAATTGGGGAAAAAGCTACAGGAAAATTTCGGACTGCAACATATTGTAGTAGTTAGCAGCCTCATGGTCTTCAAACTCCCAAATCCCTTCACCAACCCCACCAAAAGTAAACAACAAATCTCCACCGTCCACTCGTCCATCTGGAGCGGCATCTGAGCCGTCCGTGCTGGGTATCCCCAGCTCATCATCAGAAGCCTCCAGAAGGTGTCTCATGACCTTCTCACCTTCTTCCTCCGGAAAACCCGCCGTAGACGACGGGTTTTCCGAATCGTGCTCGTCTGGGCCTGAATAGGCAGGACCCGATTCAGGCCCAGACGAGATTTCCTCTTGGAGGGTTGAGATTAAGGAGGACAAGTCCTCATTCGGGTCGTCCTCCTCTTCCTCCAAGAGAGTAATTATGTCCTTGAAGGACTTTTGCCGTTTAAGGACTTCTTCCTCATTTTCTTCTTCATTTTCATCTCTTTGCCTCTTTAATTGCTTACTTTCCTCCATTTTCATAGATGGAATTAGGAGGACAATAAGTCAACAACGGAAGAGAGCGTTAATTCTTAGGGTACAGGGAGAGAGAGAGAGAGAGATGGATGAGGAGAGAGAATGGGGGGTTGAGGAGGGTTATATAGAGTGGTGGAGAGTGGAGAAAAGTAAAATGTTTGGTCAAACGGGAGTTGCATAAAAATTAGACGTGGTTTGGGAGAAGAGGTTCCAGGATTTTTTTAATTTATTTTTTTTGAAATCAATTTTTAAAAGGGGTTGTCTTTGTCAGTTGTGGTCCTTTTCTGATCAGATCAAATCAATGTGCTAACTGAGAAATTAAGTTTAGTTTAATTTGAAAAGAAATTTTTTTAAAAAAAGGAAATAAGAAAAGGGGGCATTCTCCTCGCATCATTTGATGCGTGTGGAAGAGAGAGGGAGCCAACAAATGCGGTGCTTCAACTTGAAAAGTGTACAAACACAGATTCATGCCTGCCCCTGCCCCTGCCCCTGCCCCTGGAGGAGCGTGGGTCTCCTAATTGTTAATTTATGTAAATGTTAATAATTAATTTGTTTGGATATGTATTCATATGAAGAAAAGATAATTTTTTAGAAGGGGTAATTAATGATTCTATTCCTAGACTACGAAAATATTGACTGATAATGTAAAATTTGAACCGAACGATCTAAACTTGTATCCAAGCTTGTATTTAAAATAGGCTCACGTATAATTAGATGTGAAATTCAAAAAGTTCGTATTAAGCTAAAACTAATCTGAAATTTCTTACAAAGTTGCTTTACTTTGCATACAAGCTTACGAAGACACATATTAGTTGACTAGAATTAAAAATCATTCACTTCAACATAACCAAATTGAAGTATTGTTTGACTCAAAAAATGACCCGATTCAATTTAACCCGACGCATAATTGAACCGGAGGACCCCCTTAGATGGTCTACGAGTATTGTCTTGGGCTTCTCTAATAGGTTGTAGAGTAAGGCTGAACATATTGAAATATAATAGGGCCCTGTTTGGCAAAGAGTTTTTTGGCCAAAAAGAGCTTATTTGACCAAAATTAGCTTTTTGATAAAATAAAAAAATTAATTTGGGTGTTTGGTAAAAGAGATTTTTAAAAGAACTTTTTGGGTCCAAAAAGCTAATTTAAAAAAGCTAATTCCATAAGTTTTTTGGAAGAACTTTTTGAAAAATTAGCCTTTTGTCTCACAACTTTATCAGAAACAGTTAATTTTATCAAACAATTTTTTCAACAAATATCTAATTCAAACAACTAATACAAACAGTTAATAACTAACAGTTAATAACTATTTACCAAACAGAACCTAGATCGATAAATCTTAGATGCAGAGGTCCAGTTAACACGAGTCGATTTGGAACTTGAAAACCTTAATCCGTTTGGAGATTCCTTTCCCCATGGTGCATGTGATGACAAGTATCATCAACTGAACTGACAACTTTAAAGTCCTTGAAATTGCTTCACCTCATTTGTCAAAACAATTAGTGGAGAAATTATTATTTTTAATTAATTTAGATGCGTCTTACAATTTATGACTATAGGTATATTAAATTCATTATCGTCTTTCATTGCATTATAATTACATTGTACTATTTTTTATAACTCCTGAAAATACCAAAAAATAACTATATATTAGTACAAAAATAGCACAATTGCCAATTTATTAAATTTAAAAGCACAACTTGGTTGGCTATAGTGATGCCCAATAGATGTATGCCGTTCTATTTCACACAACTAACGGGGCTGGTAGTTAGTGTTGAGTTTTTTGGTTGGGAAAGTTTGGGGGTTGGGAGTGCCATGTTCTTGAATCTTGGTTAGTGTCCCATTTAGCCCCTAAGATGGTAACTGTTCATCCATCTGCCGAGAAAAATACAGATGCAACTTCTCTTGGGTGATGAACGGCTAAGATTGAATCTTGGAGAGAGAATGTTGGTGATGCACTGATGCGATGGCCGGTCCCCTCTGTACCTTTCAACGTTGAAAATACAGATACGAATTAATTGGGGCAAGTAACCGTGGTTTTGAACCCAACTAGCCCACTCACACTTGATAGGGATGTGTATATGGGAATTGAGAGTGGGAGATTCTTTCAGATATTTCATACTTTTTTCAATTTATTGTTAACTGGTCATCGAATTTTTGAATTTTGAAAAATAAATAAACTAATGTCACTTGTCAAGTAATTGAGAAAAATTATTTAGTTTCTTGTTTGCAAAACAAGTTAAAATTTGTGTATCAGAACTTACTATGATATTCCATTAAAAAGAATTGATTATAATATAAAAAATAAAATGGGTGAAAATCTATAGATAGTGTTTGAAATTGGAAGTATTTTCTCCTCATAATTTCACCTTCCTTCCCGAGCTTTAGCCCCTGGAGTAACCTTATGAATATACATGATAAAATGCTACGAACTATGTAGTGTACCATTTACATAAAGTTGAACACACAATTTTGATAAAAAGGAGCTACATTTGTCGGAGCGTTTAACATTAATAACCTATTTTTTAAATGCTATGAGAATCTATTATTTCATTATTGTAAAGCAATATACATATTTTTGTGTCACTAATTAAAATGGCACGTAACTAAAATTAAAATTAGGGACTGAAGAATACAAACACTGATGTGAAATTGTAAGATTTCATTTGGTGATTTCTCTGAATTTAAATTAACTACTGCAGAGTGAATTTAGCATCCATTTTTAAATGATGATATAGATTTTATTTTTTGAAAAAAACAACTAAATAAAGAGAATAAAGCCAATTAATCACTTGATAAAGAACTAGAAATGAAACATTCACCTCTGGTAGTAGGTAAATGGCATAGGTAGCATGGCCTATAAAACATGCATACTTACATTTTTATCGTTATATTAGTGCGTACTCTTCATTACCCACAATTCTTTAGACAACATTAGTGGATTTACTTCGATCTAAATTTTTTTTTTTAAAAAAAAAAAACTCTAAAGAATGAATTAAGTAGTGTAGTTGTGTAAATTAGCCCGTCCACCTTCTTGCAAAGTAGTTAATAAAGGGGAAAAAATTATATACGATGATCTTGAAGCCATAAGTATTGAAATGTTTATTTAAGAAATTGTGATAAAAGAGAAATTCATCCCATAATTAATTTGCAAAAAGCCTTGGCATGGCATTTAAGTGAGAGGTACCATGCACATTCTTTTGTCCACATAACATTAATCCAATGAACTTAATGGGTCGCATGATAGGCCCGTGGATCTAGAAAAAACAGAAGAGTTTGATTCAAAGGGTCAAAACTACAAAGTATAAGGTCATTTCCATGGGTGAGCTTCAAAAGTTTAGGTCGTTTCAATAGTGTTTTTTGCAGGGTGAACCGGTGAAAGACTTGGCAACTGTTCTGCCGCATGTTGGCGATAAAATGTTGTTGTTTGTTCATCTCGGATGATGTTCTAGCATTCTTTCGGCAGCCTCTATTTTCTTTTTTTTTTCCTCCCATGCCTTTAAAAAAAATTTCCAAGAGATAATTTGTCCCCACAAAAAAAAATTTATTGAAATCAGACCTCTATGTTTAGATAAGTAATAGGGAAGAGGACCGAAACATGTCACTGAAAGACTCTACTGACACCACAAAAAAAAAAAGTGTCTACATTTAAATTTTTATAAATTTTGTTCAAATAAGATCCACACTGGGTGGTGGAGATAATGGTATAGGTTACCGTATATTTTTCTTTTAAGCAAAGAGGGAATTGAAACGGTAAAATGAAAATTATCAAGTTCAAAAAATTGGCCTCTATGTGGAATCGACCTTTATGTAAGTAGTGATACCTATAAAAGTAATAGTGCTTACATCTGGATCTCTCCAGATTCCGCACAAACAGGATCCACGATGAGAGAAGTTATTGTTGTTGTGTCAAAAAATACAAATATTTTTTTGAAAAAAAAAATCCATGAGATGTTTCTAGGTCAATTAGCCACAAAAAAAAAGAACAAAAAATAAATAGAACAAATTGAAGCAATACGAACTACTGATTAATGAATGTGAGCGTCCCAACTCCTAAAATGTCTCTATTACGCCAAGTTTAGTTGGTGGCTCAGTATACGCGAAGGTTAAAGAGAAAAATGCAAAACGTACGGGCTAGGGGTGTTCATCGGTTCAAGATCAGATCGGACCGGACCGGCTGGACCGAGGACCGAATATTTGTCAAATCTTGGACTAAGGACCGGACCGACTCCAGACCAGCCCTCAGACAACATGACGCCACAAACCTGCTTATTGAACCAAATCAACCCATATTCGACTGTTATTGACAAAGAGTTTCATTTTGACAATCCCATTTCATGACATCAAGCAAAAACAATCGTGTAGCACCAAAATCCCCAACAGGCATCAACCACGCATATTCGATAGAGCACAGGGACAGAACAAATTCGATAGAGCACAGCCACGTATGAAAAGTAAATTCCAAGACAGCAGATGAGCACAATCAACGAATTCGATAAAGCACAACCAAGATTCGAGTAATTTTTAGCCAAGATTCGAATTCACAAAACCCTAGAACAAATTCACAAAATCGGCAAAACCCTAGAAAATTAAATTAAAACCCTAACTAACAACAATCAATGAATCCAAGCATGAAGCTAAAGCTTACCTCCACCAACCGAACCAAGACCGAGAGAATATCAGGCTTCACAAGTAGAAGAACAGCAGATGAGCGCGACTGTCCAGGAAGGCGGCCAGGAGCCAAGGAAGAAGGAGACGACTGACGAGAACGAAATCGCCGGCCAGCGAGCGCCGAGCACCGACAAGGGCAGTAGAAGAGAAGGGAACAGATGAGAAGGATGAGGAGAACTAGGCGAAGCAAGCAGCAGAGGCAGACTCGAAGAAGGCAAGAACAGAACACCCAGCTTCGAAACGTTTCTGGAAGGCCCCCGAAACTTTAGCAGTTTAACTTGAAATAAAAAAAGAAATCAAATTCGGTCGGTCCGGTCCGCGAGCCGGTCCGTGAGCCGGTCCAGGACCGAACCGGACCGAAGATCGAAAACTGGAAAAGCAAGGACCGTTGACCGGATCGAAAAGGCCTCGGTCCGGTCCGGTCCAGGCCGGACCAGTCTGGTCCGGTCCTAGACCATTTAATGAACAGCCCTAGTACGGGCTGTTAACTTCCTTTAATTTACTTAAGCTTCCATGTTATCCAATTACTAAATATTGACGAGACCGCCATTTCCAGCCCTCATGCTAAAGTCTCTGAATTTATCCATCATGACAGGATGTGGAATCTTACAAAGCTAGCTGCTACACTGGGTAATCACCCTATTCTAAAAAAAATCCAAGGAATTGCCATTCCTGCCCACTCCAAACCCGACTCATTCTGCTGTCTGTAACGCCCCCGAATTAAACATGTTTCACTGTTTATATTCTCCTTATTAAAATACTCAATTGTAATGTGATAAATCCAATGATAGGGCATTACTGCCGTCCAAAAGGATAAGGCTTGAAACATGAGTGTTATAAATGGCACAGTTAAGCATAGCTTCAACCATACACCTTCACATTTGATCAACCATTCACAAACAGTATTAACCAATGTAGGGTTTATAGACCATATGAAAATAATTCACCATCTAATATCTACACCTCCATCCACTGAAGAATTCAAAGTACAGCTTTAAAGTATGTGTATACTGCATTACTTCTAATCCATCCGGATTTTCTTAATTCACTTATTTTCTTCAGCTGATTTGCTGGCATGAGGGCAATTCTCTGAGCATTTGCATAAAACAAAACATAAAAAACATTTCGAACTGTGAGCCGAATCTCAGAACATGCATTCTTGAATTGTTAAATGATTATTGAAACAATGATTAGGTCAAAATAGGGAATGAGATGAATATAAAATTGTATTACTAATTATTATCTGATAGTAAACCCCTTGATACTGCTACGATCTATGGATATGTGTACACCTGTCAAGCCAATCGGGGACCTGGCCTGAAGCCGCGCGGGTAATTAAAGGGCGAATGCCCTATAGATGATAACTGACGGGGTCACTAAAAATACTTGGCTGAAATTGTTAGGCCTCCAAAAATATCTTTTGCTAACTAAAATTAGGGCTAACGATGGTAATTAGCTAAACAAATGGATTAAGAACTTGTTAGGCCGAAATCGACCTTAAATGAGCTCGGGTTTGTGAAAAATATTAAATCAAGTGTGATTAATTAAATTTTTTTTTCCGAAGTTTGAAATTAAATGTGATGTCATGAAAAATAATTTAATCTCTTAAATCATAATTATCGAGACCTACTATCAAAGTTTCCGAAATTAATACGGTAAATGAAACTTGAATTGCAAAATGACGCCCAAAATTGAATTCTCCCAACCGGGACAATTAAATGAGATAAATAAATGTAAAAAATTAATAATATGACTTAATTAAATAAATAAATATGCTTTGGGGTCGGGCTGTTATAGGGGCCTAGACAATTTAGGTACTTTCAGTGCTAGATCCGCAACATAGATAGCACATGACCAATCTATTAACGACTTCCCAGACTGGAACTATAAATGGCTCTGGAAAATAGACACAATGCCAAAAATAAAATTTTTTTTTTATGACAACTCTGTCATAAAGTCGTCCCGGTACGAGGAACACTTCTTAAACGTGTATTGAATATTGATGCAGGTTGTCCACTCTGCATGGGGGACATTGAGTCCATTGACCATCTTTTGTGTGAATGTCCGATAAGTAAAAAAGTTTGGGAACTTGCAGACAAACACCAATGGTTCCCCATTCAGTTTTCACCAGGAGGTTGGCAGCCGATAACTGAAGTATTGCAGAGAGTACGATCATCTCGTAATTCCCAACTGCTCCAAAAATTATCCTTTCTCATCTGGAAAATGAAGTAGCCTTCGAAAATAAATTTTTCAATCCTTTAAAATGTCTCATTAAAGGAAAAAAGGCATACGCCGAATGAAGAATCCGAGCTTGTATATCGGATCATTCCTCATTGAGGGGAGGCTCTTCTTCCTCCTCTAAACCCATCCACCTTATTAGGTGGCACCCCCCACCACCGGGATTCGTTAAAATCAATTTTGACGGATCACTCCTCAACTCATCATCGGCGGGCGGCTATATACTGCGAGATTGGACAGGCAAACTACTTAAAGTAGGAGCGACTAACTATGGGGATACTTCAATCCTGGTAGCTGAAACTCGAGCACTCAAGGATGGAGTTAGCGCGGCCATAGAAGCAGGATACAGGAGTCTCCTGACTGAAGGACACCACGCTACAGTGATTCAAGCCCTTACAGGCAAAATCCAAGTTCCCTGGAATATTACTACGATTATCGAGGACGTCCAAACATGGGTTAAACGTGACACACATGTTCAAGTTCAACACATCTTTCGAGAAGCAAATATAGCCGCTGATTGGCTATCTAAATTTGGACACACCATCACAAATTTGATTTCTTCAGATGTCTGTTTCTCCGCAACACTTGGTGATATTCTTGTAGCGGATATAATTGAGCGTACTCTTGTGAGAAGAAGCGCCTAACATGGGTTCTCCCTCATTTACCATTGTTAAAAAAAAAATGTCAAGGTTATCAACTAGGCAATTTCTCAAATGGTTGGGTAATATTTATGGATTACCAATGTACAAATTATTCCAAAAAGTGGTATCCAATACATAGCTAAACGTTTTGGAAAAGCTATGCGACTGTAACAGTTACCTGTGCAAGATTATTACTGTTTTTTTATTCAACTAAAATGTAAAATTAAAGAGTGAGACGTAAAATGCAATTACAATGCGAAAGAATTGGTAAAATTGAATCTAGTCTAGAAGCTAACATTCTTATGGATTTATAAGTTACCGCTCGCCCTGTTCTTTTTGTTAGTAAATCCCAATTTACCAATATCAACTAATTTCAACCAATTTTATGAACTTCAATAAAAAAAAATACCAACTTCAATCAATTTTAATCCACTATTTTCACTAATTTCTATCCATCATATAAAAAATATCAACTTCAACTCACTTTAATCCGAATCAATCTTCTTTTTTTTTTT
>NCQV01121923.1:1633-13537 GCA_002740545.1 Lophocereus schottii
AAAGCAAAAAATGGTGCCCTTCGATGAGGATGTGGTCACATCTGAGCACTGAATACTAACACATCAATATGCATTCATTTGATCTTAACTGATATGTGGCTAAGAACATATAGCACATTCTTTCACAGCACGTGTTCAAATCAAACTATACAGATGCATTGGTACATTTCACTACCAGAACATTCTATAATAGGCAATAAAAGGATATCTTATGGAATTTTCAGTGGAACGCCCCCAAAATGCTAATAACATGATTTACGAAAAATTACAGCGGAAGACATAATGATAGAAGACGCTACCGCCATCCTGATAAGGACAAGGCTCACTGAAACTATTTAATTTTGCAATTTATGTTCACAATCACAATATCTGTTAAACTGAAACACTCCAAGACCAAATTCTTTAATAGTTCAACTTTAATATAATCGACTTAATCATACCATGTGCTAATTTGTGCTCCACACCACACAAGTATATTGAATATAAACCCAACTTGACCCTGAGGTTGATCCCAACATTCATGCTATGTTGAATCCACTGTGAGCATCAGAAAACTTCCAAAAGGCTTGCTAAATGGAGAAACATGTGATACTTCATCACCTAAAATGAAAAACATGAAAACAATTCGAAAATGTGAGCTAAAACTCAGTACATGCATTCTTGTGTTGTAAAATGTGCGTCGAAATACTGTTGGTAGGTACCCGCCTTTGTAATTCATTTAGTTTGCAATAACAATGAAAATGAAAGTAATATGAAACTGAATTACTCATTGTTATCTGGATGTGAACCTCTTGCAATGATATAATCTACACATAGGTGTACACTTGCCAATCCGAGCAAGAGTTAGCTCGAAGACGTGCGGGTAAATAATTAGCTGACGTCCTATAAATGATAACTGACAGGGTTATAAGTTAAATGGCAAATCGTTGTATAAACTGATTCATTGATAAACTCATTAAGAGTTGTAACTTAGCAAACATGTTCTGGTTTATAAAGATACAGGTAATAGACGTATCTTGAGTCTTTAAAAATGTCATCTGACTTGATAAATGTCACCTGTTTTATAAATGTCATTTAACTTGATAAATATGTTATGAATTGATCACACTTATGCATAACGAGAAACGATAACTAGGCCTCGACCCTGTTTCATAATCGTCATTATAGATACGTGGAGCTAGTAAATCATCCTTACTCATATAATTGAGTAAGTAAAAGTATGTGGAGTAGGAATTGAGTAATTAAATGGCATACATAACTTGGGTATTTCAATATAACTTCAAAACTAAATTAATGAAAGTAATTAAATCCGATATAAAGTAAAGGAAAGTAAAATAGGCCACAATGAGATAAATGAGATTACAAAGGAAAAGGCCTTGATGGTGACAAATAGGAGAGTGGTTTTGGCCTTTTCTAAAATAGGTTGTTGATACGGGTTTAAGGCTCGCTGATATATACCTTGGTTTAAGATAACAACGAGTACACTAGATTAGCTTGATAAATACATTTGATACATTCTAAATTGAGTAAGTAATAGAGGTTTGAGGCCAAGAGAGATATATTTTGGTTCAAAATAACATAAACTGCAATAACTTGGTTTGACAAATACGGTTTCTGAGTCAAAAATTCTCCCCACTTCCTGTATTTCATTCACAAGTCCATTAAATATAGTTTTTCATACCAAATAGATTATTGATCCCTATGAAAGCTATTAAACTCCCCAAACTTGATACATTCTTTGTAATATCCATGAGTGATTCAAAGCTCATAATTAAGCTCCCAAATTGTATACTCGTCTTCTTCTTTCTCATTAATCAAGAAAAAAAGCTCCATGAAAGTCCGTAAATATTTATTTCCCCCTTAAATGACCTTAATTGGCTCAAAATATACAAAATGAGTGCATGATCAATCTCACTCAATCTTTATTATTGCTCTTTACATAATTACTCAAAATGCTTCCAAAAATCACCAAACTCCAAATGCTCAACCAAAATTCATGAAATTTTATAGAAAATTAGAAAATAATATGGGCAATGTATAGTAAAATTTTCAAAATTTTTCTCCTAGTATACGCTGCATAAAAATTGCAATAACTGCCCAATTTGCACCAAAGTAGGTCAATTCACTTCAAAAATTCATAACTTTTACCCTTGACCTCAAATGGGGACCTAAAACCCCAATATGGAAAATTAAGAAATCCCAAAAAATTTTCATTTACAACCCAAAATATGATTCCCACAATAGGGTTCCCAAAATGCGGCTAGAACACAAGTGTGTCAGTTTTGGTCTAACCTGTGCAGTTCTCGTAAAATGACCATGACATTGTCCACAAAACTCAGATTAAGGTAATTCAAAAGGAATTTGAAAGCTAACCCATTGCCCAATAGACTTACTAAAAATCATAATTTGTTAGTGGGTTGATCATTACCAGTTTAATCTCAAAGTCACCCCTATTTTCTATCATTTTCACCCCTCACTGTTTGTGCTTTCTCCTCTTTTATTCAAATAAAACCTCACTTGAAATCATTCCAAATCACTAAAAACATCATCATAATCATCAATAAGACTAGAGATTACAAAGCCATATACAAAACAATACAAATCCATCATTAGACTTAAGCTAACTTGATCATGACAAAACCCAAACCTTAACATGTTTCAAGCTCAACCCCACCATGATTAATATCCCCAAAATCAATAAAATTTGCATGATAACATTTTTTTTGATCATAAAAACATAAATCATAACTAAAGCAATCACCATAACTAAAAATACATCAAGATAGAGTTTGAGTTTTTAGTCACTTAGAGCTTGGATGCTAGAGGATAGAGGTGGTGTTTGATGTTGGAGGAAAGAGTGGGAAGATGAAGGCTAGACTTTTCTTGGTGGTAAATGACTTGGATGTTTATTTTTTATACTTGGCTAATATTTAAGCGTCAAAAGATATCTTTTTGCTAATTAAAGTTTGACGGAAATGACAGTAATTAACTTAATTTAATTGTACCAAAATTTTGGGGCAATTGGGCCAAATTTGGGGCCAAAATAAATGAATTCAGGCCCAAGTTTTTGTGTAGCTAAAATTTAAAATTTAGTGACGTTATGGAAAATAATTTAACGCTCATTCATAATTGTCGAGGCTTACAATCGATTCACCTGAAATTTTACAATAATTAAAACCTGAAGTGCAAAGTGGGACCCAAAATTATAATTTGCTAAATAAATATATTAGGTGTATTTGAATTAATAAACATGATTTGGTTAAATAAATAACCATGAAAATAAAGATGATTTAAGTAAATATGGGTTAGGGTCGGGATATTACAGCCTTCACCCCTTAAAGAATTTCGTCGTTGAAACTTATGAGTGTTGTGAAAATATACACTGATATCACAAATAAATGTGGATATTTGGCTTTCATCTCTTTCTGGGTTTCCCCAAGTGGCTTTTGAGGAGGTATAATTTGCTCTAAGCACTTTTTACCCCATCTGAAACTGTGATTGTCTCCTTCTTTTGTTGATATAACTCTTTTATCGGGCTTGTCTTACCTTAAGATGTCCTTGAATTTCTTTCATAATTCTTGCCTGGATTAACTCATATTTTATACCCAATGCTTCTTCTGGCTCGCTCCAATAAGGCCCGACATTGCTTAAGATTATACTCTTATCAAAATGTCCTCATTTAGTATTCTTAAGGCATCACTTGTTCTCCCCTCATCCGACTAATCAAAGGTCTACTCCAATTCCACATTGGATAATAAAATGGGTATCACCAGGAATGAAAATAAGGGAATTGGTAGTCAAGCGAATCATTAAGTCTAAAAGAAATAAATAATGAGATAAGAAAAATCGGTAAAAGGGGGATTATCATGAAGTGATTGAAATAAAATAACCAGAATGTTGAAATATAATGCCAAATGAATCATGGTTTATAAATATGGATCATAAAGGACCCAATAGGCAGTCAGCCAAGGTAAAAGATGGCTCGATTACACTCGGGTTTAGCAAAAGTGAGATGGCAAGATGGTAACTTTCTAGCCTCAATTGTCAGGTTAAATGCACTAGATAGGTAGGAAAAGCAATGTGCGATAAGCAGATAGATAGATTGGGTAAGTAAAATGCAATAGATATATAAATAAATTGGACACGTTACATTGGGAACGTACTTTGCTTCGATAAAGTCGATTTGAGCACAGTAATAAGATGGAATGGAGAATGCTAAAGTTTATCAATGAGGACGTGAGAATTGAATTTAAAAGCAAGGAGAATAATTATACTATGAATTTAAAGCAAGTTATACAAGCATGTGATTATGAATAAATGAAATATCGGGTATAGGCAGATTAAACCATGTTGGATAAAATCAAATTGGAAATATGAAACAAGCAGACAATTACAGGAAATACTATAAAAGACCACTCTTGCAAACGATAAGTTGTCATTGGCATGGTTTAGATAACAATTGAAGCCATTGAAACAAATAGCCTAAGTAAAGAGATGTTATAGACCAAGTGAGTGTCAAAGTGAGTGTCAATAGCAAAGGAATAATGCCCCTGAACAATCCAAGGTGACTAGGGTCGAAGTAAATTAATGACTGGAAGTAATCGGAGGATTGCTGGTGTAAGGTCTTAGTGATAAGAGCGGCCTCTTTCGATGCATGACAACTAAATCTTACTCATACCACCCATATAGTGCCAAGTAGCACACCACAAGCTACTGAACTACCATCACAAGATTCTCTACAGTAGGTCCACCACATACTGATTCAGCCCAAAGATATACCAAGTTGTAAATGGCATTCCTGCAATAGGTTTTAAATATCACTATACTCAATATCATGCATGTTAATAAAACTCAATGAAATTCTCAAATTCTAGAGTAAAACGGATAGAGTTCTGCCTAAAACTGGCTAAAAACCCAGGCTTAAAGCCTTATAATAGGTACTTAACATGAAAAATCGCACTTTAATAGCTCAATGGCCACCCGCCGAAGTTCAATAACTCAACAGACCACACATCGGGAGTGCATAGTTGCAAAACTTAAACAAATGATAGAATTGAAGCATATATGACACTTCAAAGTAAACGAATGCATGCATCACTATCAGGTCACCTAATTTGTGTGTCCCTCACTCCTGTTGCTAATGCTTGAGTCTCATGGTATTATCAAATGATTGAGTCACCCAAATGGAAATGACTCCTCATTATATGCCCATAGATATGTACTTATAATCAGCCGCTCATTCAACTGGTCCAACATAACTCATAAACACCTTACAGCTCACAGTGACTATTAAAACCTTACCTCTGATACCAAATCTGTGACGCCCCCAAAATACTAATGATATGATCTACGAAAAACTACAGTGGAAGACTTGATGATAGAAGGGGCTACTGCCATCCTGATAAGGACAAGGCTCATTGAAGCCATTTAATCTTGCAACTCATGTTCATAATCACAATATCTATGAAACTGAAACACTCCAAGACCAAAGTTTCTAATAATCCAACTTCAATATAATCGACTTAATCATACCATGTGCTAATTCACACTCTACACTACACAAGTATATTGAATATAGACCCAACTTGATCCTGAGGTCGATCCCAATATTCATGCTATGCTGAATCCATTTTGAGCATCAGATGACTTCCAAAAGGACTTGTTAAATGGAGAAACATGTGATACTTCATCACCTGAAATAGAAAACATGAAAACTATTCGAAAATGTGAGCTAAAACTTAGTATATACATTCTTATATTGTAAAATGAGCATAGAAACACTGTTGATGGGTACCCGTCTTTGCAATTCATTTAGTTCGCGATGACAATGAAAATGAAAGTAATATGAAATTGAATTACTCATTATTATCTGGATGTGAACCTCTTGCAATGATATGATCTATATATAGGTGTACACCTACCAATCCGATCAAGAGTTGGCCTGAAGTCGAGCGGGTAAATGATAGGCTGACGCCCTATAGATGATAACTGACGGGTCACAAGTTAAATGATAAATCACTATATAAACTGATTCATTGATAAACTCTTTAAGAGTTGTAACTTGGTAAACATGTTCTGTTTTATGAAGATATAGGCAATAGACATAAGTTGAGTCTTTAAAAATGTTATCTGACTTGATAAATGTCATCTGTTTTATAAATGTCATCTGGCTTGATAAATATGTTTCGGCTTGATAACACTTGTGCATCATGGGAAGCGATAGCTAGGCCTCAACTCTATTTCATAAATGTCATTGTAGCTGTGTGTAGTCAGTACATGATCCTTACTCACATAATTGAGTAAGTAAAAGTATGTGGAATAAAAATTGAGTAATTAAATGGTATACATAAATTGGGTATTTCAATATAACTTCAAAACTGAATTTATTAAAGTAATTAAATCCAACATAACGTAAATGAAATTAAAATAGACCATAATGACACAAATAAGATTACAAAGGAAAAAGCCTTAATGGCAACAAATGAGAGAGTGGTTTTGGCTTTTTGTGAAATAGGTTACTCATACGGGTTTAAGACTTGCTAATGTATAGCTTAGTTCAAGATAACCGCAAGTACACTAGATTGGCTAATAAATACATTTGATACATTATGAATTGAGTAACTAATAGAGGTTTGAGGCCAAGAGAGATATATTTTGGTTCAAAGTAACATAAACTGCAATAACTTGATCTGACAAATATGGTTTCTGAGTACAAAATTCTTCCCACTTACCGTATTTCATTCACAAGTCCATTAAATATAGTTTTTCATGCCAAATAGATTATTGATCCCTATGAAAGCTATTACACTCCCCAAACTTGGTACATTCTTTGTAATATCCATGCGTGATTCAAAGCTCATAATTAAGCTTCCAAATTGTATACTCGTCTTCTTCTTCCTCATTAACCGAGAAAAAAAGCTCCATGAAAGTCCGTAAATATTTATTTCCCCCTTAAATGACCTTACTTGGCTCAAAATACACAAAATGAGTGCATGATCAATCTCACTCAATCTTTATTATTACTCTTTACACAATTACTCAAAATGCTTCCAAAAATCACCAAACTCCAAATACTCAACAAGAATTCATGAAATCTTATAGGAAATTCAAAAATAATATAAAAAATCTACAGTAAATTTTCAGGGTTTTCCTCAAAGTATACGCTGCATAAAAACTGCGATAACAGCCCAATTTGCACCAAAGCAATAAGTTCATTTCAAAAATTCATAACTTTTGCTCTTGACCTCAAATGGAGCCCTAAAGCCCTAATATGGAAAGATTTAGGACTGTCAAACGGGTTGGGTCGAGTCGACCAATTTAATAAACGGGTCAATTCCATGTTAGCCTTCAAATTAGCTTAGATTTGCTCAAAACTGAAAAATAATAAGTTTTCACATTAATCGGTCAAATCGTGTCGACTTCAGGTTGAAATCGGTTCGGCTCGGTTTAGGTTGGATTCGTGCTTCTCTCAGTGAATTCGGGTCGGGTTCGGGTCGGGTTATCGTGTCGGGTCAGACTTTGACAGCCCTAGAAAGATTAAGAAGTGAAAAAAATTTTCATTTGCAACACAAAACAAGATTCCCGCAATAGGATTTCCAAAATGGTGTTAGAACTCAAGTGTGTTAGCTTTGGTCTTACCTATGCAGTTCTCGTAAAACGGCCATAATGTTGTCCACATAACTCAGATTAACGCAATTCAAAATGCATTTGAGAGCTAACACACTGACCTATATATCCACAAAAAATTATAAGTTTTTAGGGGACCGATCATTGTTAGTTTAAGCTCAAAGTCACCTTTATTTTTCGTCATTTTCAGCCCTCACTGTTTTCACTTGCTCTTCCATTCTTTTCACATAAATCCTCACTTGAAATCATTCCAAATCACCAAAAACATCATCATAATCATTAATAAGACTTAAGATGACAAAGTCATATGCAAAACAATATGAATCCATCGCTTAACTTAAGCTAACTTGATCATGACAAAACACTAACCTTAACATGCTTTAAGCTCAACCCCACCATGATTAATATCCCCAAAATCAATAAAATTTGCATGATAACATTTATTTTGATCATGAAAACATAAATCATAACCAAAACAATGACCATAAGCAAAAATACATCGAAATAGAGTCAGAGTTTTTACTTACTTTGAGCTTGGATGCTAGAGGATGGAGGTGGTGTTTGATGTTAGAGGAGAGAGTAAGATGATGAAGGCTAGACTTTTCTTGGTGGTAAATAACTTAGATGTTTATCTTTGATACTTGGCTAATATTTAAGCCTCCAAAAACATCTTTTTGCTAATTGAACTTAAGCACAAATGATAGTAATTAACTTAATTTCATTGCACCAAAATTTTCGGGCTAAAATTTGAGCCCAATGGAGTTGGGCCATTAATTTGGGCCAAAATAAATGAATTCTGCCCAAGTTTTTGCATAGCTAAAACTTAAAATTTTTTGACGTTATGGAAAATAATTTAACGCTCATTTATGATGGTCGAGACCTACTATCGATTCACCTGAAATTTTATAATAATTAAAACCTGAAGTGCAAAGTCGAATCCAAAATTGTAATTTGATAAATAAATAAATTAGGTGTATTTGAATTAGTAAACATGATTTGGTCAAATAGATAACTATGAAAATAAAGGTGATTTAAATAAATATGGGTTAGGGTCGGGATACTGCATTCAGCATCATAGAAGCTGGAACTTTGCTCTAATTTCACGAAAACCAGAATCCCTCCCCACCCCCCCAAAAAAGAAAAAGAAAAATAGAAGCTGTAATTTGATATGTAGTTATCAATGATGTCTACCTGCATAATTTAGAAAAGTTAAGCATTGTAAGCCTCTACTACACCTATGCACTTTTCTCAAGCTTCTGCTCTTAATAATCACGGTTCTGCTTATAGCCTATTATTGTTGCGGATGACAGAATAAGTATAATGGTGTTTATTATTTTTCCCTACAAAAAGGAGGGCAAGAGAAGAAAAAAGGAAAGTTGGTGACACTTTGACATTTCAAATAATATTGTTGTATAGATGCATGCATATTCTTATAGATATGCATTACCTTTCCCTACCCAACAGTGAGGCTTCATTCGATTGGCTTAGACTCTCTAAGCCATCAACAAACCAAAGAAATAAAATGAGTACTTGAGATATTAGGAAATCTACGTCAACAGTACACCCTATTCTCTATCTCATAGAATTGGAACAATCAGTATCTTTAAGACCCCTATAAAATGTAGGGATTTCAAAATATTCCTGCTCAAGAAAAAAAATAAAAAGAAAGAATGCTGAATTTAAAAAAATAGGGCAGCACACAAAGCACACACAAGAATTGGTAAAAACTGGCAACACACAAAACAACAGAAGACTAAGAAGATAATATGTGTATTTTCCTCTTGCAAACTATTTCTTCTATGGAAATCCCATCACCCATAATTTCATGTCAGACTAACTTTTATGACTCAAAATTCCCATCTTGGGTTGGAAACATGAACAAGGATCTGTATTCTATTTCTCCGTTGGAAGTTTTATAATTCATAGTATTAGATCAAGCTAACTTGAAATTCCCATCCCACAATGCAAATTCCTTCTAACCAGCAACACATAAAACAAGAATGATGAGGTACCATCAAAATTCAGGCAAACTTCACATAATTCTGCACCAGAATTCCTATATATTTCATTTCATCCATACTAGCCAAAATTCAGCACACTAAATTCGAAATATTTAGACAATCAAATAATTTCAAGCAAACTTTAACCAATTATTAGGTCTATTTGTAATTCTTCCATAATATTAGGAAAATTTTTAAAAAAGTCACAAAAATCAATCTCGCTCACCGTCTGTAGCCAGAGATCTTCACGAACCTTTTCGTGAACTAGGTCCTCACTGTGGACACCTCTTCACGTCGGTAGCACTGCTGCCGTGAACTAATTCTTCATCATAGATCGATTGAGTACTTACCGTTCGTCATGCACTTAACCTAGGTTTTCCAGTGTGCATAATGGATATTGAGAAGTGAGAATTGAAGAGAGTCGTTAATGGGAACTGAGAAGTCAAAGAGAGGTTTTTGGTTTTTAATTTAGCAGTGAGACAAAAATATAAAAAAAGGGATTCACGCTTGGGCCTTATTTTTAATGAGTCCTGCTTTGTGCGCAAACAAAAAAGAAAAATTAAATAACCCTCCACACTTAATATTCGTGCTAGATAAGCTCTGTTCATGCAAGATAAGTCCACCACACATAATAAGCGTGGACATGCCTTAATAAGATACTACCACGCTTATAAGAGTGATTATATTTTTTTCCCCATTTATTTTGTGTGGATATAGTTTTGAAGATTTCATTCGCTTCTTTTTCCTACTACACTTAGCCAAGCGTGGTTAGATAAGTGCAGGAACATGATAAATTGTTTGCAGTGGGCTTCGCATCCTTCTTCTTAAGGAGGTGCTTGAGAGCTGAATGGTTGGTGTACATAATGACTTTGGAGCGTAAGAGATAAAATCAAAACTTCTCCATTGCATACAGCACCGCAAGCAACTCCTTTTCTGTAGTGGTGTAGTTTTGCTGAGCTTCATCCAGTATTCTACTAGCATAGTACATCACAACAAGCTTCCCGTCTGTGCGCTACCCTAAACCTGTCCCCACCATATGGCCACTAGCATCACATATAATCTCAAAAGGGAGATCCCAATCAGGTCACTGTATGATGGGAGCAGAAATCAGTGCCTACTTAATCATGAAAAAAAGCTTCATGGCACTCATCAGTAAACACAAATAAGGCATCCTTGGCCAAGAGCTGAGTTAGAGGCTTAGCAATCTTAGAGAAGCACTTGATGAAATAGTGATAAAATCTTGCATTACCAAGGAAACTCCACACCCCCTTTACAGAAGTAGGATGGGGTAATCGCTTGATAACCTTTGTCTTAGCCTTGTCTACCTTTATGCTCCTATCAGATATGACATGACCCAAAACCACCCTTTCCTACCCCATGAATTGGAATTTTTCCCAATACAACACAAGGTTGACTTTCTCACATCTATAGAGTACCTTGGTAAGATTTTCTAAACACAAGTCAAAGGTACCTCTATAGACAAAAAAGTCATGCATGACCACCTCCATGATGCTATCAATAAAATCAGAGAATATAGCAGTCATGCACCGCTGGAAAGTGGCAGGGGCATCACATAACCCAAAAGGCATCTTACGATAGGGGAAGGTGCCGTAAGGGTATGTGAACATTGTCTTCTCCTGATCATGTAGATGGATAGGAATCTGAAAGAAAGTTGAATACCATCCAGGTAACAAAAGAAAGATGCCTGGTCAACCTTTCCAGCATTTGATTTATGAAGGGAGGGGGAAATGATTTTCCTAGGTGGCTTGATTCAAGCTACGATAATCAACGAACATATACCATCCAGTAACAGTCCATGTAGAAAGAAGCTTATCACGCTCATTCTTGATAACGGTGATTCCATCTTTTTTTAGAACTGCCTGAATTGGACTTAACCATTCACTATCAGAGATAGGGTAGATGATTCCAACATCAAGTAGTTTGACAACCTTCGTTTTCACAACCTCTTGCCTGTAAGGATTTAAATAGTGCTGAGGTGTCGGGAGGGTCGATGACCTTCATAAAGAAAGATGCAATGCATGCATAGGGAAGGACTGCGTCTTTTAATATCATCAATGCTATAACTAATGGCACCCCTATGCTTTCTAAGCACATCCAACAATTTTTCCAGTTATGGGCCATCCAATTTAGCACTAACAATAACAGGGAACTTATGATCGGAGTAAAAAAACTCATACCTGAGATGAGAAGGCAGAGGCTTCAACTCTATCTTTGGTGGGCTCTTCTCCTTCTCCTTAGAAGCAAGCTATTCTACACA
>NCQV01121923.1:14659-25794 GCA_002740545.1 Lophocereus schottii
ATGTGGTTCTTCACCATCTTCTGGTGAGTGGTCATGACTTCAAATTTTGAGCTCAACTGACTATCTAACTCGCCAAGTGCCTNACTATAAAGCACTCCATAAGACTCTCCAGATTAGATTTTGGTTGAGGAGGTTGTTAGGAAGTCGGGTTGTAGGGTGCCTTATATAGAAAACTAGGGGGTTGAGGCAGGGGTATTGAGTGGAATGGGTTGTTATTGCGGTAGGAGAAATTTGGTTAATTTCGCTAACTAGGGTTATAAGTGTTTGACTAAGGGTTGTTTTGTGGGCGTGGGTTGAAGCTTTCCATAGCATTGGCATGCTTAACTCCTTGGAAGGTGGATTGACACTCGGTAGTAATATGGTCTTGAATGCCACAGATCTCACATAAAGCCCTAACCTTAAACATTAGACCTAAAAAGCTGCCCAATGGATTCCTTGAAGGAGTCCAAAGCCTATCAAAGCGCTGTGCAAGGGTGTCAACCTTACTGGCAAGTAAGTCCATAGCATCAACTCCATAAACCCCATTGGTCCTCTTTGGAGTCGCTTTTTCATTGGACCAGTGATAATTGTTGGAGACCATCTCCTCCAATAAGGCTCTTGCGGCCTCAATTGCCTTCCCCATGAGTGCGCCGCAAATGGACATCTTTAAGAATAAGTCTTATTCATTGGAGAATGTTTACATTAGGAGCCAGCCGGGTACTCCATGGTGAGGGCATTGGCGTTGACGATCCTTGAATCTGTCCCACGCTTTATATAGAGACTTATCACCTCGTTAAGAAAAAGAGGTAATTTCTGCTTTCAACTTAGCGGTCATACCCGATGGGAAGTGCCTGCTGAGGAAGGCGTTTGATAGGGCCTCCCAGGTGGTGAAGGAGTTGGGCTCTTCATTTAGGAGCCAGTCACTGGCTTTGTCTTTCAACGAGAATGGGAAAAGCCTCAACCTAATTGCGTCAGTGGAGACCCCGTTGAGTTTGATCGTATCACACTTCACTAGAAAGTTGCAAAGGTGGATATGGAGTTCTCTATGGGACACCTACTAAACTAGTCTTTCTCTATAAAAGAAATGAGATCGAGCCGTAAATCGAAGTTATTTGTTTTAAGGCCGGACTCATAAGGGAGGAGGTGATACCACTTGCTTGCAGTAGGGCATAGCCCTGCCGCACCTTAGGGTCTCTTTTAGCCATAATGATTTGCATCTGCTGCTTTTTTCTCGCACCGCTTTGTCTCCGTATAGCAGCTTCTATCTCAGGGTCAAAAGGAGTGAGATGTCGATTCCCTTGATTGCACCTGTGCATACAAAGCCAAAGACTACACCAAGCGTAAGCAAGTCCAAGTAGGGCTTAAAGAAGCATAAGAGGAAAAGAAGGAAAAAAAAGAAAAAGCCTAATCTAGAGTGTTTTGATCGCTTCTGAAGTTGAAACAAAAAATTTCCCCAGCAATGGTGCCAAAAACTTATGTAAAATTACCGCAAGTGCACGGTGTCGCTATAGCTAGGCACTGGTAAGTACGAGTCATCCCCACAGGGAACTTGCTTTCAATCACCAAACTAACTTAGAACACTCGATAATTGATTGATACCAGGAAGTAAATCTATTCTACCGAAAACTAATGAGTTTGTCTAATTCCATAAAAATAAAGGTCTCAGATTGGGATTCACCCCACACTATTACGCTCTTTGGACTATGAACTAGATCATACAAATCTGCCCAAAGAAATAACTGAAATGGAATGGTTAGAAGTTAAGACACATCTACGGCTTCTCTCAAACGTTAATAGATTGACTAAATGATCCTAATTGTCTATTTTCATAAAATTAAAATCATCAAAATTAGAAGGTTGAGTAATCAAGAATTCCCGAGTGAAACCCTAACTGTTTTCCCGTTCGAAAAATCCATTGGTCTCACAAAGTCGTAGTAGATAAAGGAGTCAACTTTTGATGAACTCCTAAAACCTAATTGAAAACAATGAATAAGTCTCTCTCGAGTAATTCAACAAACACTTGACACACTAGGTGAGATTTGAAGTCACAACCATGGGCACAATTTGCAAAAACCTAGAATTTGATTCAATTTCGCATAATAGGGGCTACTCCTAATCCAACTCTAAAAATTTAGCCTCTAATCATATTGAGTAAAGCAATTTCAGAATCTGAATCAAATCTCATGAACAAAAACAAAAACTAGAAAAATAGAAACCAAGGAGAGAAAGAAGAACAAACTTAGATTAATCGGTTGGAAAATTCGAGTCCTAAACAAGCTTCAAATCTACCATAAACCAATAGTGCTAATCTTACTTAGACCAAAAATCTCCCCTTAAAGTGTTTAGAGAGGTTTTTTTTTTTCCCCTGTACAAATCGCATAACCCCCAAAACATAAGACGATTGGGAATAAAAGTGGAAAAAATGGGGCCTAGCCAATGGTTGTTGCCTGTTGAGAATTTGATGGTGGTGGCGGCGGCTTGTCGGGATGGCGACGGGAGCCGTCGCCACCTCTAGGAATCCTGGCTGAAATTTGCAAGGTGTCGACGATCAGGCCATCGACTGTGCGACAGCTCTCACCGCCCATGCACCTTAAGCTCTTGCTTTTCTTGGCCTCTTGCTTCTCTTGGGGCCTCCATGTGACCTTCTTTGCTCTTGTATTACCTTGTTTATATGTATTTGGCGGCTCCCCTTTCGTCAATAACTTGAAAAATACCTAAGAAAGAGTTAAAAAGGGATTAAAAGAAGGCAATAAGCTTGGAGGGGACAAAACTTGGTCAAATCCCACTAAACAAAAGGGGAAATGAACCAAGGAAAGGGTTAAGAAAGAGAAAAGTTTGAGGCTTATCATGTAGTACGTGGTGCGCTGCACTCAAAATATCTCGTGCAAAAAGAGAGAGTTCTATGTACTTTTCCATGTTTTCTTACCAAAAAATCCAAACACCCAACTCATATTTGCACTCAAGTGTCGGATCTCCCCAATACCTGTCAAGCATTGTCTTCTGAACAGTGCCGAAGTTGCCGTCAAGTTCACTTTCATCAAGTTCCTACCAAATAACAAAATCACGATTACAAGGCTAAAAATAATAAGACAATGAGATAATTACGAAGATTGAGACATTTAGTACAATAGGACAATTGTAATATAGTTAGAACCGTTTTAGTATGGTAACTCAGCAAGACTCTAGGCACTATGATCCCAGCCAAAAAAAAATTCATGTTTTAAAACACTCATTAACACAAGCAGATGTTTCACATAATCTTGAGAAAGCTGCACCAAAGAAATCAATTTAAAAAGCAATTGACTTTAGCCACACAATAGTAGCATTGTAGCAAATTTACTACTTATTACAGCAGCATAGTAATGCTGCAAAGCACCGAAGCCCATAATCAGGATAGCAGAAGCCCACAATTTAATAGACTAGCAAAATAGGGAAGGGAGGATAGCAGAGGCCCATTTACCGGCAAAAGAACTCCTAGTATAACAAGTTTGAGATCTTACGTAAGTGCAACTTATTAGAACAAGAGGTAAAAACCCTCAAGTAAAACCACTCAGAACCACTATGATTGCACAATTTAGTATAGGTTCAATCTTGCATCTAACGTAAAAAAAAGATGTCATAATAAATAAAAGATCATATGCCTAGATTCTTTCTACTCAACGAGAAGACCAAAAAAAAAAGGAAAAAAAAGAAGCCACAATAAATAGAATAACAAACATAAGATTAAAAAAATTACAACTATGTAGTTAAACTTTCACTTGCCAAGTAGAGTTTCTAAGCTTCCACTAACGGTGCTTGATGATGATATTAATGCACATTAGTTGGAGCATTAGTGTGCTTGTTGTACTCCTGAAGACGAGTATCTGACATGGCAGTCACTTGACTTAATTTAAAATTTTTCCTTTCTTCGTCTCCATACAACTTCTTGCAAATAGGGTTAAGAATTGTAGCAAAAGCTAACAATAAAGTATATTTGCTATAATACTTGTCAAACCTTGCCTCATATGTTGTACCATGTCACTAATCACTTGGTCCCTACTTTCAGATTGCTCTTTTAAGAACATATCAATCTTCCATGCATTTTCAAAATACAAATTTGCCATGGGAATCTGTAATACTTATTATGGGAAAACGTATTAGTTATGTCACAAAAAAGTTCCAAGAACTCATGAATCCTTGCAACTCCTTCCGATTCTTCATCTGTAGGAAAACTCTTATATGAAGAATCGGAAAGATGAAGTTCTTTGAAAGCACAACGATAAATAAGTTCCCCATCAAGCATTTGGTATGTCGAATTCCACCTAGTAGGTATATGTAACCATAAAGCCTTGGTTTCCTTAATCACATGTGCAATGTATTTCGACAAATGATGAAAAAGCACCTTTTGACTTTTCGATCCATCGACATACTTTACACTTGCTCCAATCTTAGTAACATAATCATCAATTGCCTTTAAACCATCTTTCACAATAATATTCAAAGTGTATGAAACAGATCGAATATAAAAATGACCACCATAGCTCAATAAAGACCACTTCTCTATAAGCTTCAATTTCAAATCATCTTGCATTCTATCATTACTAGATGCATTGTCTAGTTTTATGAAAAGATCTTATGTTGAATGCTCGAATCTCGTAGCAACTCGAATATAATTTCACATAAAATAGAGCTAGTGCATGGTGGTTCCAAGGGACAAAAATTCAACACTCTACTATGCAACTTCCAATTCAAATCCACGTAATGAGCCATCAAACACATGTACCCCTTAGTTTGACAAGAAGTCCACAAATGACTAGTCAAAGAAATTCGCCCAGGAAGCAAACATAAAGTATCTTTAAGTTCCTTTTTCAAATGACCATGCAGTTTCAGACAATCTGCTCAGTATTTCTAATTATGGTTATAACTTGGTTGTTGGGATATGTATGAATTGCTCTATTACTTTTATGCTGAACCCAAGAAAAACTATAGCCATGGATTATGATTGCCTTAGCTACCAATTCATGATGGACTTTTGGATCAAACCTGGTGGCCTCCCTAATGTTGCTTAAGCTACCTTCATAGTTTGATATGTTGGGCACTTCTTGAGATGCTTCTTCATATTGCTAGTTCCGTACCTTGAGTTAGAAAAAAGGGTTTTATTCCTATAGTGTTTATAAGTAGCCGACTTCATCCCATCCTCAAACTCTAACGCAAGAATTTCCAGACACTCATGCCAGACTATACTTCTAGGTCTGCCGCCAGCCGCATTAGCAATTGTGGAAGCATGCTGCCCATTGACAACAACATTTGAGTTTTTGGCTCCTCTTCTACAATGATGGCATTGTCCTCATCAAAAAGGTGATTAAAGCCTTATTCCTTTTTTCACATAGCCCTCTACCTCCTTCAACTCTGCCTGATTTTCACAATCAAAATTAGACTATCCATTAATTCAAATACCTAAATTTGTTTTTGAAACAATAATTAATAATCCTTAAAAATCGGGAAGTCCCAACTCCAAAATTTTCCCTTTTTCCCTCTAAGTTGACTTTCCTACAAATTCATATCCAAATCAACAAAATCACAAAAAAGGGCATTGTGCTAAATAGATTTCACTTAGAATTAGCATACCAAAGAGAGAGACTGACATAGGACAATTACCAAAGATTGCTAGCTCACTTTCACATTCAGAAATAGTTGAAAGATTAATAACAATAAGAAGAAGTGTGATGAGAATAAAGAATAACCATGACCTAGGTTGCGGCTAATATAGGCGCAGCCCTGTTCTCAAACAAGGAATCAATAAGAAGAAAGATCGATCAAAAAAATAAGGTTGGGAGTTAATTAGTTTAGTAATGACTTATGAGCAAATAATAGAATTTGGGGCAAAGGATGAAGATTAGTAATCCTCCTGACGTTTGAACCACATGAGCAAAATCGAAACAAAACCGAATTTTAAATTTCCAATCAATTAATTTAAGACTAATAATCGTGAGTAGATTTCAGTTAGAATTAGCATGACAAAGAGAGGGACTTATAAATGACAGTCACCGAAGATAGGTGCTTGTTGGTCGGACTTCGAGATTTTTGGTAGTCACTGGAGCTTCTACTTGCTGTCGCCAAAGATTTATAGTGAACAAAATTACCGAAAATTACTGAAAATTATTGCTTGCTGATGTTAGACTCTCGACGGCAATCGCCGAATCTTGTTGTTTAGTCACCGAAGATTTCTAGTAGCAAAGTCACTGAGCTTATTGCTTGGTCACCGAACAGAAATCTTGAAGACAGACAGTGAATTCCTACATGAGAGAGTGAGAGATTGAGAATTAGTCAGGCATTACGTGAGTGGAGATTGAGATTTGAGAGCTTGAGATAGAGAGATGAGAGCTGAAGCTGAGCCTGAGATTCGAGAGGGACTAAGTGAGTTAGAGTACTCATAGTAATGAGCCAGTTTTTTGGCTCACCAGTGGGGGCCTACCTCTATCACATCAGGTTGTGAGCCAACTTTTTGGCTCATAATCGTCCCTTTCTCTTATATAAAGCGCACTACTTTGGCTCACCAAAGAAAACAATACCAATAGACCCACTCTATAGCAAACAACTTTATTTTTAGAAAAAAAGAGAAACTAATTAAAAGTATTTAGAAAATTTAAGAAAAGTAAAAAAGGCCCATGAGCCAGCTCATAGCCTCGAGCCTCCCCATGAGCTACGAGTTGTGAGCCAATGAGTGTTGTTATTCTCTCGCCTTACCCCCTTTCTTTGTCCTTCATTTTTCTGCACGAGTCGTCCACTGGATATGGTCTTAGAGAGTGACAGGTTGAGATTGAGAGGGAGATGAAATGAAATTAGGGTTTTCTTTTGGAGTTTGGCCAACTAGGGACATATTTTAATTGTTTTGGCTTTTATTTATTCATTTGTTATAATTATTGTTCCTCTCTATAGACTTCAAGCTACCTTTAGAGCTTAGGGATTGATTTTTAATGAGAAAAGAAGAGGGAAAAAAGGCCGATGATTTTAATTTTCATTTAATTTGAAAATTTTACATTTTGAAAATTGTTTTATGAAATTTAAGAAATTATTCAAATAAGAAAATTAAAGAAAATAAAAAAATATTAAAATCAAAGGGTTTTATTATTTTTAGATTTTCATGCCTATCATTTAATGCACAACATGTATTAAATTATTGATTTAGTCTATTCATTAAGTTAAATTACTAGTTTATTATTATTTTTCTATTCATTAAGCTAAAATTCAAATATGTATAATGGACTTTATTTGACAGTTGAACTTAGGTTAATGCAAAATTGCTAATTAAATTTTGTTCAAATCGTAAACTTTTAACAAACAAAAACATAACAAACGATCCTCATAGCTTAAACTAAGTAATAACTAATCGATAACTGTTAAACAATACTCAAGCATAAAGTCATAACAAAGTATAAGCCATATGTGACAAAGGTTATAGTGTATCTCTTAATTTGATTTATTAATCGATGTGAATGTTGTTGAAACATGAAACTAAGAAGTTGAATTTGGGTCTCTACTTGATAGAATGGCAGTTGACCCGGTGAGGTCTTCGAGGCAATGACAACTATGCTAGTAGGGCTTTATTCTCATCCGATTGGGTAGATAAAGATGTAAAGTTAAATTTGGGTGATATTGATTTGAATTCATATAGATTGATTTGACTCGACTTAGTTTATAATTTAAAGTCAAACATAGATATAATCATAATTTGAGTTGGTTAGCTATGACTTATGATTTGCTTGTCAATTTCTCTTAACCGTCTCTCTCACGACTTCCCCTTTTAAGTTTTGCAAATAAGTCCAACTATCTTATCAATTTCCCTTAGTTCTATCACTTTGAACTCCATATTTCTCAATGTATATAAGTACAATCAATTTGGATCACATTAATTTCAATTTATCTAATTTCAACTTGGGTTTATTTTAAATTTGAAGTTAGATTTTGGTTTGAATCAGGCGAATTGGTTGGTTAAATTGAATTTGCTAAATTCATTTCTTCTTATACTCTTAAATCTTACCTATTGGAACTTCACATTGTTAATATATGTGAATACGTTTGAGTTGGATCGTAACTCGACAATGTATCGACTTATCAATTCGAATTCGTTTGAATCGATTTAGCATTGTCTTTAACTTAGAGCAAAATATAAGTCCAAAAAATCAAAGTTGAATTGATTGACTAAGTACGACTGAATTTCACTAACTTATGCCACATATAAACTGACATAATTGAAATATAAGTCAACTCAAAAATAACGCAATTGGAACTTACCAGTTTGATTTTTGTCCCACTCAAAATTGGCTCAAACCTATAACCAAAACCTACCCGAATTGAGTTTGACCTGATCTGCACCTGAACCAATCTGAAACGACTTGACCCGACCCAAATTTCACCAAAACCAAAACCAAAACCAACCTGAATCTGGGTCACCCAATGTTAGCTTAATCCAAACACAACCTAAACCTTACTCGAACCCAAACTAAACTCGAACAACCCGAGCATAACCCGAATCATACATAACCTGAACTGAACTCAAACCCAAACACAAACTCGAACCGAAATTGATAAACCCAAATATAACCCTAACCAAACTTAACCCAATCTGATCCCAAACTGAAGGACCCATTTGCCAAGTCTAGTTGTTCATTACTTCCTTTGATGCTGCTCACTTTTATTATTAGCATTACTCATTGGCTGCTAGATTATTGTGTTAAGAAGCAGGCACATACTATTCAATTTGTGTTAATTACTACGTTCATTGAATTATTGATATGTTGTTTGCTAGCTGCCACAAACCTTTTTCTTTTTTATTTTTTTAGACATTGTTTGTTTTGGTTAGGATATCATGGATTTGGATGCTTTTGCAATTGATCTAGTTTGATTTATTACATCCTTCCAATATCAAATCCTTTATATTTACAATGACTATGCATTTAAGGTGGGGTATAGCATTCATTATCATAAGATTCATAGAAGAGCTCGATTAAAAATGTCATCAATGAATTATTTTTTTCATTAGAATGAAGGTCAGAAGGAAGACAAAGGTCAATAATACGAGGAATCATATGTTGATATGCAAATAAAATGCAAAGCAATGATGTAGTTAAAATTGACTTAGAAGCGAAATAGACTGGTACTAAGCATGTAGTTGAGTTTAACCAAGTGCAAAATAGCAATTGTTTTACCTCTTCATTGAATAATCTCAGTAGATGATCTTTTATTCGTAAAGGAGCTTAGGGATGCAGGAGTTGGGATAGCTTATGCATTTTCTGTTCCGAGTAGACAAGCAGGGTAAGTTCCGATTATAGAATTTAGATTGAAGGATTTAAATAATAAGTTTAGGGAGTATGATGTTAAATCATTTGTGAAGGCGATATAATTTCCCCATAGATATATTTGCTAAGTCCTTAAAGTGCACTCTATTTTGAGGTCATTTTGTAGCAATTTTGGGGAGAATTATGCATTTTGTGCTATATTATGCACACCTTTTTTTGTTTTAAGCTCAGGTATGGTTCTTTTCTGTGTTTTGTAGTTTTTGGACCATTTTTCCCTAGATTTGACCCCTAATTGAGTGTAGCTTGACCCCTACAGACAACCCTAAGTCACTACGCCTGTAGAAGGAAGAAAGAACAGAATAATGTCGAGATAGAGCCCACTATAGGCGATCCGTGGTGAAGACCATAGTCCGTGGTAAGTCTATAACTATAAGTCCCTTCATTTTATTTCATCGTGTGGCTCAGGTTGATCGAGTTATTCTTTAAATAGAGCCATTTCACAGCAAATTGAGGAGACAGATAGCAAAAGAGAACTCCTATTCTCTAATCCCTTCCATTCTTTTCCATTTTCTTTGTTTAGCTTTAGATTTCTTAGTTAGTTTTGAGTTTAAGAGTGAAAGTTCTGAAGAAGTGCTTGCTATTTTGGAGCCTCGTAAAGTTGGAAAAGCCTTGGAGGATTTCCAATTGTGCTAAGCATTCTTCTCTTGAACTTTGTTTAGTTGTTGTTATTTCAAATATGTGTGAGTGGTTTTCTCAATCTAGGGATTGTTAACCAAGTATTGGTGTTGGAATCTCTAATTTTTATTTAGTTGTGCTTGTTCTTGATTGGAATTGGCTCAATTGTATCTTGTATGTGAGATTGTTGCGAGTGAATCTTGGCTAAATTTGCTCGCTAATTCTAAATAGTTAAGTGAAGAACTGAAAGGTGAAACTTACTAGTTGACTGACAAGATAGGATGTGACTTAGTAATGCTTAAGAAAGATTTGGTTGTTAAGAGGAACTTTAGTCATGAAAAATCCATAAGTTAGACTAAATAAGGACATGTGAAAGAATGACAATTGGTTAGTTTGGGCAATTCAGTTTATTTCAAAAGAAAAGATTGAATTCTAAGTATGATTGCGCCCCTTTCAATCTCCCATTATAGGTCACTTGCATGTTATATTTCATTGATGCACATCTTTACTAGGAAAAACAAATCCTTATCTATCTTAAATTGATTGAATTTTTTAATTAAATTATAGCGTTATTCAAACACCCAATTGAAATTTGCTTGTTGAGCACTTTTATAGGACAAAGCTCAATAGACTACATTTGGTCTCTACGGAAACGATATCTTTTCTAAACTACAACACCTATGTGCTTGCAGGCAACATCAAATTTTTGGCGCCGTTGTTAGAGACCAAATTTGTGGATATTAAGTTAGCCCTTACAAATTGACTAAGCATTTTTATTATTCTTTCTTTTTCTTTATATTTTTGATTTGTGTTGGTAGTTTTGTTGGCAATTTTATAGGATTTCTCTCTATATTCGAAGTCCCTTTCTGTTTGAATTCAATGCAGAAATCAAAAGGACTTTTCACTCTAAGAGGAAGAACTTAAGGGCAGAAGAGTAAAGACAAAAGGCTCAAGCAGTTTCTTCATCGATGGTGGGAAGAGGAGATAACCAAAGAACGACGCTCCATGATTTTGTTACCCTGGGAGTCCAAGGCATTTCCTTAAGCAATGCTCAGTCAACTATAAACGCAAACAATTTTGAGCTCAAACGAGCCTTTATATCAATGGTGCAACAATGTCAGTTCAAAGGCACCCTGTTTGAAGATCCAAACTTACACCCCTCGACCTTTCTAAAGGTGTGCGACACGTTAAAGCTCAGCGGAG
>NCQV01121923.1:37357-58483 GCA_002740545.1 Lophocereus schottii
ATCTCTTCCTGGATGTTGAACCATAGCTGGGTAGAATTCGGGTCTCAGTTCTTCCAGAAATCTACTCCAAGTGAAGTCAGACCTTAAGAGCCCATTCTTAAGAGTGTTCCACCAAATATTGGCTTCGCTAATCAGGTAAAACATCCCAATGTTCGACTTTTTATCCTCCGGAACCTCTACTACAGTGAAGATTTTCTCCATCCTTCAAATTCATTCCTCAAGTTCTACTGGGTCATACTCTCCATCATAAACTTTAGGGTTGCGTTGGGCTACCCTATCTTTTAGTTTATCATCCTCAGGAGGGATTTCAGAAGGTGCTGGGGGAATTCATTTCATAAGCTCAGGCACAAAAATATGCACGTAATCAGGGTTCCCAATGTTATTAGCCAACTCAGGGGGAATTGGGGGCATTCCACGAAGGTTTAGGGGCATATTATGCAAAGCTTGTTCACCAAACCCCTAACCATGGTCCGCATTATCTCCTATGTGGGTCTCCGCATTGTCTTGCGCAGGTTCAGACATTCTGGTATTTAATAAACAGAGTAATTTAATCACTTCACTACAGCCATCATATAAGATAAGCATACATAGTAGCCTACATGTACGGACTATAACACTACAAAAGTCAGGATAGGGGTTCTATATGTGGACTACCATACTAGCATGTGGTAAAGAGATATGAGTAGCCATAAAAGTGATCGGTAAGATGCTCACTGCCTATCAATCCGTCTAACAAAGCAGAATATAAGAGAAGAACATGAGAGAAATAAGCAAACATTACTATTATCACAATTCTCCAACGATATTATAATAACCCTCAGTAATCAACTTTCTCACTCTCCTAAATCTACTCTCCCCACTCCATATGCTATTAAGGAAGATCAAACCTGGCTCTGGCACCAAATCTATAACGCCCCTAAGTTAAACATATTTCACTTTTTGCATTATCCTTAATAAAGCCCAGAATTAGGACTAATAAACTTGATGATGGGGGTGTTACCGCCGTCCAAAAGGACAAGACTTGAAGTATGTGGGCTAGAAATAACATAGTTAGGCATACCTTCAACCATGCACATTCACACATTATCAAATCATATACAATCAACTATTAACCCACATATGGTTTATACACCACAGTAAAGCAATTCACCATATAATCTATGCTTCCATCCATTGAAAATTTCAAAATACAGCTCAAAAATATGCATGTACTATATCAATGTTCATCCCTCCAGATTCCCTGGCTCAACCTACTCTCTTCAGCTGGTTTGCTAGTATGAGGGCAATTCACTGAGCATTTGCCTAAAAGAAAACATAAAAATATTTTAAACTGTGAGCTGACACTCAGTACATACATTCTTATATTGTTAAATGATCTTTGCATAAAATTGGGTGCCCGCTTTGTAATTCATTTTAATTTGATGTAGTGAATGAGATGAATGTAAAACTGCATTTCTGCTTATTGTTTGATAGTGAACCCCTTGATGCTATTATGATCCATGAATAAGTGTACATCTACCAAGCTGATTAGGGGACTTGGCCTGCTCAAGTAACTGAAGGGCAATGCCCTGTAACTGATAACTAATGAGGTCATTAATTATGTGACAAATTACTGATTGAACTGATCCATTCATATACTCACCAAAACATTACAATTTTGATAAATACGGTTGATTTCTAAAGATACGGGCTATGAACATACCTAAAATCTTTAAAATGCAATCTTACTTGATAATGCTTATGCACAATGGGAAGCGATAAACTAGGCTACGTTTCTACTAAAGAAATGTAATTATAGGTAAGTGTAGTTAGTAAACAACATTCTCTCCCATAATTTGTAACTTTAATGGAAATTGATTAATTAAAGGGACACCCATTATTCAAATAATTCAATATAAGATAAGCTACACTAAAATGATTTGAAAACTAAGTACATTAGGGCCGTTGAACTCGAAGTGAAACAAATTGGAGCAAAATAGAACAAAATGAAATAATTGAGGTGATAATGAAAAGACTTTAATGGATATAAATGAAATATGAGTTTTTGATATTAATGGAATGGATAATAAAAGATTTAATACCAAGAAGGCTGCTGTGAGGTTCAAGAAAGTCCATATAACCTTAGCTTAGCCCGATAGACACCGATCTTGTGTCATTACTCTCCTCACTTCTCAAATTGCATTCTCATGCCCATTTAATTGGGTTTTTCCAACTGAAAGAAGCTTCTATAAACAATGAAAGTTGTTGAACTCACTGAACTTCACAATTTCTTTGCAATATCTATAATTATTTAGAAACTCTTGATAATATTTTCAAATCCCACGATTTCTTTCTTCCCTCACATTTTCGTTTCAAGGTCTACTTTAAAAAATTCATATCTTTCACCCCTGAGCTCTAGTTGAGCTGTACAACCCCAACAGGAAAGAAGTTATGCAATACGTTCATTCATAGGAGAAAACTCCACCACCACAACACGACCCTTAAAATTGAGCTGAAGCACAACTGTGCACAGCTTGGGTTTGTCCTATCAGTGTTAGCAAAATAGTCATAACTCTCTTCACACAACTCAAAATAAAGCAATTCAAAAGTCATTTGAAAGACAACTCACTGATCTATCTACTCACTAAAAATCATGATTTTTTGATGGTCCAAACAATACCATTTAAATTACAAAGAGACCCCTATTTTTTACAGCCCTACCGTTCTTGTCTTCCCCCTTCTCTTTTCATATTTCCCTCTAACATACTCCATAATTATCTTTATACATTCTTCAGTTTTTTTCTCTTTACAAAAACACTCAAAATACATCCATAATCACACTTATTTGCATATATGAGCTAAATAACCTATTTTAGTCCATTGGAGAAATTTTTCATAACTTAATACTTTATGCAAACTCACCCCATGTCATTTTCCAAGTCAAACAACACATCAAATATTCATTTTACGTCAAAGCTTATACAAATAATAGGCTTGATGCCAAGAATAATCCAAACCCAGCATAATCACCACAATCCTAGCTTATGACCAACTTAATTCATCTTCATCTCATCTAAAATCACCAAAAACATGATCATAATCATCAAGAGGATTAAAGACTAAAAACTTAAATACAAACAATCCAAATCCATCACTTCAAACTTAAGTTTGCATAATCATGAACAACCTCAACCCTTGCATGCTTTCAAGCTCAACCAACAATTAAAACATCAAAAAAATTCTTATTTCTATCAAGATTACATAATCAACAATCAAAATCAACATAAACAAGAACCAAAACTAAAAATCAACAAGAAGACTATTAGGGTGTACTAACTTCGAAATAGAAAAAGGAGGAGAGAGAGAAGCTTAATATTTTGATGGTTTACTCGGAGGACAATGACTTGGATAATACTTGGCTGAGTTTTTAAACATTAAAAACATCTTTTGCTAATGATAACTAGGCATAATTGAGAATAATGAGCTAAGTAAATGGTAGTAAATTATTGGGCCAAAATTGGGCCTAAATGAATTTCGGCCCGAAAGAAAATGTACTTTACACAATTGTTTTTTTTTTAGCTCGAAATTAAATTTTTGGGTCATTATAAAAAAATAATTTAATCCTCTAAAAAATATTTATTATGGCTAACTATCGATAGACCTGAAATTTTACGATAATAAAACCCGAATTGCAAATGGGGCCTAAATGGAATTTTTCCATCCGGGATGATTAAATACGGTAAACAAATGTAAGGAAATTAATAACGTGACTTAATTAAATAAATAGTCATGATTTAGGATCGCGCTATTACAGTCTTCCTCCTTAAATAGTTTCGTCCTTAAGACTTATGAGCTTTGACAAAATATACAAGGTTACCTCAAATAAGTGTGGGTACTTGGCATTGACTTCTTCCTCAATTTTCGAAGTGGCTTCTGAGGAGGTATGATTTGCCCAAAGCACTTTGATTAAAGGTATCTACTTGATACTTAACTGCTTAGTCCTATAATCTAGTATCTGGACTGTGTACTCTTCAAACACTAGACTCTCAGTGACTACAATGGGTGTGATTAAGAGAGCATGACCAGGGTCTGAAATGTACTACCTCAGTTGTGAGGTAAGGAACATGTTATGCATGTGTTTGAGTTACATAGGTAGATATATTCAATAAGTTAAAGGATTCAATCTTTTAATAAACTTGTATGATCCAATAGATCTTGACCTCAATTTAGCTTATAGTTTAACNNCCTTATTCCCTTAGTTGGCGAAACTTTCAGAAAAACCTTATCATCTACCTGAAACTTTAGGGGTCTTCTTCTTTTATTAGCATAGCTTTTCTGTCGGTTCCAATAGTCTATTTTAAAGAGTCTTCCGATGTATGTCAACTCATTGAATGGTGAAAAAAATCTTCACGACCCCAAAAGATGATTTTGTCATTAATGTTTGCATCATTTTACCGAGATATTTCATGTAATCTCTCTATTAGTACTTTCACAACATCTACCGCTAGAAGTTCCATACTTTCTTCAAATATAAATGTTGGTCCTAGGTCATAAAGGACTACAGGCTACAACTTAAAAGAGTTAGATCTGTTGATATTTTTAGATGCTTTCCCGTGTGACACTAATTAAACACCCAAGTTCTCAAGCCCTCGCAAGAGGTTCAACTAAGTAATGACTACAGTGTTAAGGGTATGTTGTGCCTTCCTCGTTACGGCATCTACCACAACATTTGCCTTTCTTGGGTAATATTCGATCTGTAAGTCGTAATCTTTAAGCAATTCTAGTTAATGACTTTATCTCAAATTCATCTTCTTCTGAGTGGAAATGTACTTCAAGCTTTGATGATCAATATAGATCTCACAAGGTACTCCATATTGGTAATGTTTTCAAATTTTTAATGGAAAAACCACAACCGCTAGTCCATGGGTAAGGTAATTTCTCTCATAAGGCTTGAACTATAGGGAGGCATAAGCTACCACTTTGTCTTCTTGGTAACTTTTAGCTTCCTTCAACAAATTGGTCAGGGAAGATGTTCTTTGACAAATCCTTCCCCAAACTCGATAATACCTTACTAAACCCAAAAACATTTCTAGTCTCAGTAACATTGCTGGGCCTTAGGCACTTTGTTATTGCTTTCACCTTTTACAAATCAACCTGAATCCCTTCCTTTGAATAGCATGTCGCAAAAATACCACTTGTTCTAACTAGAACTCACACTTCTTGTATTTGCTACATAATTGATTTGCCCTCAAGGTGTATAACACCATTCTCAAGTGGGTAATGTGTTCATCTCTGTCTTTGGAGTGAATAAAGATATTGTCTATAAATACCACCACGAACTTGCCCAAATAGCGTCTGAAAACTCTATTCATAAGATCCATAAAGGCTGCGAGGGCATTGGTCAGGTTAAAAGGTATCACGGTGAATTCACAGTGACCAAACCAGGTCCTAAGTGCAGTTTTGGGAATGTCCTCAAGTAAATCCTAAGTTGATGGTATCCTGATCTTAAATAAATCTTAGAAAATACTCTTAGTCTTTATAGTCGATTGAACAAACCATCTATTCGAGGCAATGAGTTTTTGTTCTTGATAGTGAACTTGTTCAGCTCCCTGTAATCGACACATAATCTCAATGTTCCATCCCTCTTCTTTACAAATAAAACTGGGACACCCCCTGGTGACACACTTGGTCGGGTAAATCCCTTCTATAATAGCTTATCAAACTAAAACTTCAGTTTTCTTAGCTCTGTTGGGGCCATACGATATGGGGCTTTAGGGATAGGTGGGGCACTAGGGATTAATTCGATCTTAAAATCAATTTTTCACTGCGGGGCAGTGTCGATAACTCTTCAGGAAAACATCTCTAAATTCATAAACGACAGGGATATCTTCTGCTTTTTCTTCCTTTGGTTGAGTGTCAATAGCATAACAGCAATACCCAATATATCCTTGATATAAAAGCTCTCTCGCTTTTATAACAGAGTTGAAAGGACAAGGTTTTCCCTCTCTTTGCCCATAAAATATATTTCTCTGCCTTGTTCATCCCTGAAATAACCTTAAGGTCCTCACAATCTATCTTGACCTCATAAGTACATAACCAACTCATTTCCAAAATGATATCAAAGTTTGATGAGACAAATTGAATCAGAACTCTAAGAAATACTATCCAACCAATAGTACTTGGGATAAGTTTATAAGAGATAGGACACTCAGCTCTAGAGTCATTGGGTAACTTGATTCTATGATTGGTTTCTGTCTCCTTATTTTCAAAGTTCTGATGCATGGTAGATGGAGTAGAAATAAATGAATGGGTGGCAACTTAATCAAATAATACATAATATGGTTTTGAAATCAAAAAGAGAGTTCCAGTAACTGTCATAGCAAAGGTGGCAGCTTCGTTCTTGATTAACACATGCGCCTATCCCACTGCTACGGGCCTTGGAGGTGGGAGCCCTTATCTATAGCCTTAAGTCTTTGAGGATAGGCATCAATGAGGTGCTCTAAGCTGCATCACCATGTGCATTTGTTAGTTCCCACTCAGCAGTCAAGAGTGGTGTGGTTAGTTGCTCCATATTTCCCACAAGACTTTGCTAAGCTTGTAAGATGACTTTTGAGAGGAGTGGGAGTAGGCTTCTTCGAATTTACAGTCTCACTTGGAGCTCCCTGTCAATCCACTTCCTCTTTTGATTAATCATGTTCAAGGCCCTCAACTCAGTCTTCACTCGTTCCACTTGAGGTACTCGCTCATATAACTTTTAATAGGTATGGATTGGTTGACCAACTAGCTGATTGCTAATATAGAAAGCTAATCCCTCTTCAAATCTCCTTATCTTCAGTCATTTAGATGAGACAAACCCCGGGATAAACTTAGATAGTTCTGTAAATTTGCTAGCATACTGCATCACAGTCATACTACTACTCATCTTCAGTTCCATAAATTCTTTCTCTTCCAGGCCGTTTAACCACAACTGGGTAGAATTTTGCTCTTAGTTCTTCCAAAAATCTACTCTAAGTGAAGTTAGACCCTGAGAGCCTACCTTTAACAATGTTGCACCAAATATCGATTTTGCCTGTTAGGCAAAACATCCCAATGTTCACTTTTTTATCCTCTGGAACCTCTACTGCAGTGAAAATTTTCTCCATCCCTCGAATCCAATCCTCAAGCTCCACTCGGTCATAATTTCCATCATAGACTTTTGGGTTGTGTCGAGCTATCGTACTGCTTGTTTATCATCCTTAGAAGGGATTTCAGTAGGTGCTGGGGGAATTCATTTCATAAGCTCAGACACTAAAGTATGCCAGTGATTAGGGTCCTGAATGTTATTAGCAAAGTGAGGGGGAATCGTGGGCATTTCACTAAGTTTTGGTGGTATATTATACGAAGCTTGATCACCTAACCCCTGGTCATGGTCCTACTTATCTCCTATGTGGGTTTCCGCTTTATCTTACACAGGTTCAGACATTTTAGTATTCAATAAACAGAGTAATTTGGTCACCTCATTGTAACCATCATATAAGATAAGCATACATAATACCCTACTCTTACGAACTATAATGCTATAAAACTCAGGATGGGGGTTCTACATGTGGACTACCATACTAGCATGTAGTGAACAGATATGAGCAGCCACAAAAGTAACCAACAAGATTCTTAGTGCCTATGGATCCATCTAACAAAACAGAATATAAGAGGAGAACAAGAGAGAGATAAGCAAACATTACTATTGTCACAATTCTCCAACAATATCATAATAACCCTCACTAACCAACTTTCTCACTCTCTTAAATCCACTCTCCATACTCCATATCCCATTAAGGGAAATCAGACCTGCCTCTGATACAAAATGTATAATCCCCCCAAATTAAACATTGTTTCACTGTTTGAATTATCCTTAATAAATCCCTGAATTAGGTCTAACAAACTCGATGATAAGGGTGTTACCGCCATCTAAAAGGATAAGGCTTGAAGCATGGGTACTAGAAATAACATAGTTAGGCATAGCTTCAACTATACACATTCATACATTATCAAATCATATACAATCAACCGTTAACCCACATATGGTCTATACACCACAGTAAAGCAATTCAGTATATAATCCACACGTCCACCCACTGAAGATTTCAAAATACAACTCCAAAATACGCATGTACTATATCATTGTTGATCCCTCCAGATTCCCTTACTCAACTTGTTCTCTTCGACTGGTTTGTTGGCATGAGGGCGATTCACTAAGCATTTACCTAAAACAAAACATGAAAAACATTTTGAACTATGAGCCGAAACTCAATACATACATTCTTATACTGTGAAATGATCTCTATATAAATTGGTTGGCCGCCCGTTTTGCAATTCATTTTAAGTTAAAACAGTGAATAAGATGAAATAAAACTGCATTGCCAATTATTATTTGAAAGTGAACTCCTTAATAGTATTACAATCTATGGACAAGTGTACACCTACCAAGCCGATCGAGGTCTTGACTTGAAGCCGCACTAGTAACTGAAAGGCAATCCCCTATAATTGATAACTGATGAGGTCACTAATTACGTGAGAAATTGCTGATTAAACAAATTCATTGGTATACTTACCAAACCATTATAATTTTGATAAATACATGCTGATTTCTAAAGATATACGCAATAAACGTAGAAGAAGTCCTCAAAATGTAATCTTACTTGATAATACTTATGCACAATGGGAAACAATGGACTAGGCCTCGCTTCTGCTTAAGAAATGTAATTATAAGTAAGTGCAGTTAGTAAACAACATTCACTCCCATAATTTATAACTTTAATTAAAATTGATTAATTAAAAGGGCATCCACGATTCAAATAATTCAACATAAGATAAGTTACACTAAAATGATGTGAAAACCAAATATGTTAGGGTCATTGAACTCGAAGTAAAACAAATTGGAGCAAAATAGAACAAAATAAAATAATTGAGGTGATAATGAAAAGACTTTAATCAATGTAAACAGTATACGGGGTTTTGAGATTTATGGAATGGATAATAAAAGGTTTGATGCCGAGAGAGGTGTTGCGAGGTTTAGGAAAGTTCATATTACCTTAGCTTGGCCCGATAGATATCGATCTTGTATCATTACTCTTCCTACTTCTCAAATTTCTTTCTCCTTCCCATTTGACAGGGTTTTCCAACCCAAGTAAGCTTCTATACACAATCAAAGTTGTTGAAGTCACTAAACTTTGTAATTTCTTTGCAATATCCATAAATATTTAGGAACTCTCTAGATAATATTTCCAAATCCCATGGTTTCTTTCTTCCCTCATATTATCGTTTCAAGGTTTGGTTTGGAAAATTCATATCTTTCACCTCCGACCTCCAATTGAGCTATAAAACCCCAATATGAAAAGCTTAAAAAATTCTACAACACCTTCATTCACAGTTCAAAACCCCACCACCACAACACGACCTATAAAATTGAGCTGAAGCACAACTATGCACAGCTCGATTTTGTCCTACACAGGCTTAGGAAAATAGTCATAACTCTCTGCACACAACTTGGAAAGAAGTGATTGAAAAGGCATCTGAACGATAACTCACTGATCTATCTATTCACCAAAAACCATAATTTTTTGATGGTCCAAATAGTATGAATTAAATTATAAAGAGACCCATGTTTCGGGTCTGTTCACAGCCCTATTTTTCTTGTTTTCCCCTTCTCGTCACATAATTCCCCTATAAGAACACTCCTTTAAATCAGTACATAATACTTTGTTCTTTGTATCATCTTGCACAACCATATTACCTCAACATACCTCGTAATTATCTTTATATATTCTTTAATTTTTTCCTCTTTACAAAAACGCTCAAAATACATCCATAATCACACTTATTTGCATAGATGTGCTAAATAACCTATTTTATTAATCCAGTGGAGAAAATTTTCATAACTAAATACTTTATGCAAACTCACCCCAAGTCATTTTTCAAGTCAAACAACACATCCAAGATTCATTTTACGTCAAAGTATATACAATAATATGCTTGAAGCCAAGAATAATCCAAACCCTACATAATCACCAAAAACCTAACTTATGACCAACTTAATTCATCTTTGTCTCATCTAAAATCACCAAAAACACCATCGTAATCATAAATAGGATAAAGACTGCAAAATCAAACACAAAGAATCCAAATCTATCCCTTTAAACTTTAGCTTGCGTGATCATGGATGACCTCAACCCTTGCAAATGTTTAAGCTCAACCAACAATTAAAACATGAAAATAATTGTTATTTCTATCAATACTGCATGAACAACAATCAAACTCAACATAAACAAGAATCAAAACTAAAAATCAATAGGAAAAGTGTTAGGATCTACTCACTTTGTGCAACGCCCTCAAATTAAACATGTTTCACTGTTTACATTCTCCTTAACAAATCCCTAAATTAGGACTAATAACTTTGATCACAGAGGTAATAAACCTAATGATCCAGGCGTTATCGCCATCCAAAAAGGGATAAGGCTTAAAACAAATACCCTAGAGAGGATATAGTTAAGTATAAATCAAACTCATATACATTTAACATCATAACTAACATGAGGCTTATACATCACAACTAAGGAATTACCACAAAGTTCACATCTCTATCAATTGAAGATCTTAAGCTCCAAACTATACATGTATGACATTACTATTGATCCATCCAGATCCCTTGCTCAACTTATTTCTTCCGCTGGATTGTTATCATGAAGGCGTTTCACTAGTCATTTGCCTAAAATAAAACATGAAAAACATTTCGAACTATGAGCTGAAGCTCAGTGCATGCATTCCCATACGATGAAATGATCATTGCATCAATTGGTTGGGTGCCCACTTTGCAATTTATTTTAAGCTAAAACAGTGAATGAGATTAATGTAAACTACAATTGCTAGTTATTATCTGATAGTGAACCCTTAATGTTGTTATAATCTATGGACAGGTGTACACCTGCCCACCCGATCGAGGGATCTGGCCTGAAGGTACGCGGGTAACTGAAGGGCAATGCCCTATAACTGATAACTGATGGAATCACTAATTATGTGACAAACCACTGTGTAAACGGATTAATTGATGTACATACCAAAACATGATAACTTTGATAAATACGTGCTGATTTCTAAAGATACAGGTAATGAATGTACCTAAAGTCTTTAAAATGCAATCTCACCAAATAACACTAATGCATAATGGGAAACGATAGACTAGGTCCCATTTCTACTTACGAAATGTAGTTATAGGTAAATGCAGTTTATAAACAGCTTTCACTATCATAATTTGTAACTTTACGGAAATTGATTAATAAAAGGGGCATCTATAATTCAAACAATTCAATATAAGAGAACAATAACAGCAATAACAACAACTCCCAGTGTGGGTCCTACTTTCACAGGGTGTGGCGAGATCCAGATGTAAGTAGCCTTACCTCAACCGACATCTCTGCCCGTAGAGAGGCTGATTCCACGTGACCCACCAAATAAGAATTTTGCGAAAACATTTGTAAACATTTGTAAAAGAAGGGTTAGAGAGAAAGAAGCGCTGGTATGGAAAAGCAGAGGGGGGAGGTACCATACCTTAGCAATGATAGACACACAATGACCTCGCCAGCAGTAAGCACTACCTGCAAACAACACAACAAATGCAGACCCGTAACAAAACCTACCCTACTACAACCTAAAGGCATTATGTCGACAATGCTCCTTGATCTACAACCTTAATCCTATCCCGCCAGAGTCTTCTATCCTGAGCCATGTCCTCCGTCAATCCTACCACTTTCAGGTTCCCTCTAATCACCTCATCCAAACTCTTCTTTGGTCGACCTCTCCCTCTGTAACCGATGGGGATGTTAATAGTCTCACATCTCCTTACTGGTGCGCCCACACTCCTCCGTTTCACATGGCCAAACCATCTTAGTCTTGATTCCCTCATCTTGTCTACGATGGGCGCCACTTTGACTAAGTTCCTTATCACTTCATTCCTAATTTTGTCTAATCTCGTATACCTACATATCCATTTGTTCATCCTCATCTCTGCGACCAACAGCTTTTGAATCTGAGTCTTCTTTAACGCCCAGCACTGCAAACCGTACATGATATCGGGTCTCACTACTGTACGATAAACTTTGCATTTTAAACCTACAGGCATCCTCTTATCACACAGCACACTCGTTGTATGCTTCCATTTTAGCCAACCAACTTTAATGCGCTGGTTAATATCTTTGTTAATCTCACCATTCTGCTGAACGATCGAACCGAGGTATCTAAACTTCTCAACCTTCGTTATCGGCACCCCGTCAATGGTGATATCTCCCCCCGCGCCTTCCCTCCTGATAAAGCAGCAATGGAGGTATTCAGTTTTAGATCTACTCACTCTAAAACCTCTAGACTCCAGTGAGTGCCTCCAATGCTCTAACTTGCTATTGACGCCCTCTTTGTTCTCATCAATAAAAACAATGTCATCTCCAAATAACATACACCATGGTAACTCATCCTGAATCCCTTTGGTAAGCTCATCCATCACTATAGTGAACAGGAAAGAGCTTAAAGCGGACCCTAGACGCAGGCCCATACCAATGTAGAAGTCGTCGGTAGGCCCTCCTGGCATCCTAACCCTCGTCCTACCTTCCTGTACATATCCTTAATAACTTGAATATACGCAGGTAGCACACCTTTCTATTCCAAGCAACTCCAAACTAGGTCGTGTGGGACTCTATCGTAGGCTTTTTCCAGGTCGATGAACACCCAATGAAGATCCACTTTTCTATCTCTGTACAATCCCATAAGCCTTCTAAGGAGGTAGATCGCCTCAGTGGTCGACCTGCTAGGCATAAAACCAAATTGGTTCTCTAAGATCGAGATATTCTCCCGCAACCTTCGCTCAATCACCCTCTCCCATAACTTCATTGTGTGACTGAACAACTTTATACCCCTATAATTGTTAGGGTCTTAAATATCCCCTTTGTTCTTATACAATGGAATGGCTGTACTAAACCGCTATTCTTTATGCGTCCTAGAAGTCCTAAGAATGACATTGAAAAGTTCTGTCAGCCACTCCAGACCCTTCTCCCCCAAGTACTTCTACACTTCCACCGGTATCCGATCTGGTCCTTCTGCCTTCTCATTGGGCATCCTCTTTAAGGTCACTTTAATCTCGTCTCTGCTGATCGGTTCACCCCGGTGAAGGTTGAGACCCATCTCGCTCCTTTCACTGCCTGTACTTTGAGGGTCTTCGCTCGCTTCCCCATTGAGGAGTTTGAAAAAGTACCTTTGCCATCTGCCCTTAATTTCCGCATCCCCCGACAGTACCCTACCATTTTCATCTTTGATACACCTCACGACACCCAAGTCTCTAGTACTCCTTTCTCTAGCCTGAGCCAATTTAAAGACTTTTTTCTCACCTTCCTTGGTTTCCAACTTTTGATATAGCCTATCATAGGCCCCGCACTTAGCAACCGCAATGCTTTCTTGGCTACCTTTTTTGCTACCTTGTATCTACCTTTATTGAACTCTTTCTCTTCGTCCGTTCTACTATTCACAAAAGCAGCGTAAGCGTCCTTTTTCTCCTTGACTTTTTCCTTGACCCCCTCGTTCCGCCACTAGGCTCACTTCATTCTGTTACCACCTCTCCTAGAAACCCCTAGNNNNTCCTTAGCGGACTTTCGAATACAATCTGCTGTTGCTTCCGACATCATATCTGAATCCTCTACTCGCCTCCAGACTCCTTCTTCTGCGATCCTTGATGATAATTTTATAGCGTTCTCCTTTGAAAGATTCCACCACTTGACTCTAAGGTCCCCAACACCCCTCCTCTTCCACTTTACACAGCTAAACTCCACATCTAATACAAGCAACCTATGCTTAGATCCTACACACTCACTAGGAATCACCTTACAATCCCTACATGGCCTCTGACTATCCGCCCTAGTAAGGAAGTAGTCGATTTGGGTCTTAAAGGAACCATTCTTAAAGGTCAACAAGTGGTCCTCCTTCTTCTTAAAAAGGGAGTTAACCACCAACAAATCGGACGCAATGGCAATGTCCAAGACAGCAACTCCCCCACTGTTCCTCACCCCAAAGCCGAAACCTCTGTGAGCCGACTCGTAACCACCTGAGTCTCCCCTAATATGACTATTAAAGTCTCCTCCTATGAAAATCTTCTCGCTCTGAGGTACATCCTGCACGAACAAATCCAAATCCTCCTAGAATCACTTCTCAACCTTGTTAGACAAACCTATCTGAGGTGCATATACACTAACCATATTAAGGATCACTGAACCCACCACCACCTTAATGGCCATAATTGGATCACTCTTATGGCTCACTTCGACAACAAAGTCCACTATCTCATTGTCAACCAAAATGCCAACTCCATCCTTCACCCTGTTACACCCCGAATACCATAACTTATACCCATCAACTACTCCATCTTTCGCACCCACCCATTTAGTCTGTTGAACACAGGCTATGCTAATCCGATGTCTACACAAAGACTTAACTAATTCTATGGACTTACCAGTAAGAGACCCAATATTCCAAGATGCTATGTGCACCTTCCAAGAACCTGCTCCCCTCCTAACCCCATAATCCCTTGGAGGATTGGCTGGTGCAATTACATTGGTCGCCACTAGCTTAAGCTAGCCCCACCCAACTCCCAGCAACCCACACAATGAAAAGATAAATAGATGACACTACTACCAATAATTAAACTAGCAATAAGAATTGTAAAAACAGCTACCAAAAGTTACCAGTGATAGTATCAAACATGAACAAAGGAAATCAATACTAGTAAGGCAAGTAATACACTAATGTCCTACGCACAACAGCGGCCGCAAACAATTCAATATAAGAGAAGTTGTACAAAAATGATTTTCAAAATTAAATAAGTTAGGGTCATTAAACTTGAAGTAAAACAAATTGAAGCAAAATAGACCAAAATGAAAAAATTAAGGTGATAACGAAAGGACTTTAATGGATATAAATGGAATTTGGGTTTTTGATGTTTCTAAAATGCATAATAAAAGGTTTAATGCTAAGAGGGGTGTTATGAGGTTCATGAAAGCTTATATAACCCTAGTTTGGCCCGATAGACACCGATATTAAGTAATTACTCTCCCCACTTCTCAAATTTCATTCTCATGCCCATGTAACTCGGTTTTCCAACCCATGTGAGCTTCTGTACATAATCAGAGTTGTTGAACTCACTAAACTTTGTAATTTCTTTGCAATATCGATAATTATATAGAAACTCTTGATAATATTTCCAAATGTCATAATTTCTTTCTTCCATCATATTACCGTTTGAAGGTCAACTTTAGAAAATCCATATCTTTCACCCTTGACCTCCAATTGAGCTAAAAAACCCAAATATGAAAATCTTAAAAAGTCCCAAAAAACTTTCACTCATAGTGTAAAACATAATTACAACAAAAGCATTCCTAAAATTGGGATAGAACACAATTGTGCACCGCTTAGGTCCGTCCTGCGCAGTCTTAGAAAAACGGCCATAACTATTTCACCAAAAGTTGGAATGGCATGATTTAAATTGCATTTGAAAGATAACTTACTGATCTATCTTCGAACCAAAAACTATAACTTTTGGAAGGGCCGATCCTTACCAGTTTATTGGCAAAGTGACCCCATTTTCTGCCAGTTCACAGCCACACTGCTTTTGCTTTCTCATTTCTTTTCACATAAATCTCCATTTAAAATCATTCCTTAAAATCATTTACCAAAGCCTTGTTAATTCTCATCACCTTAAATGACCATATTACTCAAAATCACCATAAGATCATATTTACAGGTTTTACAATCATTCTTTCCACAAAAATGCTTAGAAAGCTTCCGTAACCTTATTAATTTGCATTAATAATTCAAACAAGCTCTTTTGACCACTTATGGAATTTTTCATAATCCAATAATTTTGATGAAACTCACATAACATCATCCTTTTAACTCAATAGCACATCCAACCTTTAAATTACATCTAATTCAATCTAAATAACATACTTGATTCCAAAAGTCAAGTTAAACCAAGTATAATCATGAAATTCTAGGTCATGCCACATTCAAGTTTCCATCAAAAGCACTATAAATAAGTAAAATAAGATCACCAACCATCTTTAAACTTATTCTCCATGCTAAATCACAATAATTAAACAAACAAACACAAATCTAAACTCTCTTGATTCATACATCCTGGATCAAGCTCAAGCTTAACTCCACCACGTCCAACATCCCCAAAAATGATAAAATTTGCATAATAACATTTATTTTGATCACAAGAGCATAAATCTTAACTAGAACAATCATAAAAACCAAAAGTACAATAAGATCAAATCGAGTTTTACCTCACTTTATGCTTAGATTTAAAGAGGAAGGGGTAGTGGGAGGAGGTGTGTGTGGTGGCTGGTGGCGAAAAGGGTGGCCGACTGGTGGCTGGAGTGGTGATAAGATGGTTGAAAATAGTAGCAACTTCAGCAAGGGGGGCTGCCATGGGGTGTGGAGGAGAGAGGAAGAAGACTGGGATTTTTACTTGGTGGAAAGTAATGGTTTGTTATTGTCTTGATGCTTGGCTAATATTTACCCATCAAAAAGTGGCTTTTCGCTAATGATAATTCGGCATAATGATGGTAATCAAGTTAATTTCACTACACCAAAATTTTCGGGCCACAATTTGAATCGAAAATGAATCGAGCTGCAAATCAGGCCGAAATGAATTGGGCCAAATTTAATGAATTTGGGCCCAAGTTTTTGCATGGTTAAAAATTAAAATTTTATGACATTATAAAAAACAATTTATCACCTATTCATATTTTTTGGGGCCCAATATTGATTCACCCGAAATTGTTACAGTAAATGAAACTTGAATTATAATGTGGGGCCCAAAATAAATTCCCCCAACTGAGATGATTAAATAAGACGAATAAATGTGAAAACTTAAGAACATGGATTAATTAAATAAATAAATACGATTTAGGGTCGGGCTATTGTGGCATTCCTCCTTTAAAAAGTTTCGTCCTCGAAACTTATGAGCTTTAACAAAACATGCAAGTTCATCTCAAATAGATGTGTGCACTTGGCTTGCATCTCATCCTCGGTTTTCTCAAGTTTCTTCTGAGGAGGTATGATTTGCCCAATGCTCTTTGACAAAACGTATATGCTTGATTCTTAGCAGCTTAATCCTACGATTTAGTGTCTAGACTACGTGCTCTTCAGACACTAGACCCTCATTGACCGTAATGGGTTTGGTTAAGAGAGCATGGTCAGGACCTAAAATGTACTGCCCGTGTTGTGAGGTAAAAAGCACGTTGTACACATGTTTGAGTTATAAGCAGATCTAGTCGACAAGCTATGGGATTCAACCTTTCAATAAACTTGTGTGGTCTAATAGATCTTGGCCTCAATTTAGCTCGCAGTTTAACCTCCTTATCCCATAGTTGGTGAAACGTTCTGAACAACCTTATCATCTACTTGAAACTCCAGGAATCTCCTATTTTTATCAACATAGCTTTTCTGTCAGTTCCAATAATCTATTTTATGAGTCTTTTGATGTACATCACCTCATTTAATGTTAAAGAAAATCTTCATGACCCAAAAGATGATTTTATCGTCAATGTTTGCATCATTTTACCTTGATGTTTCATTTGAATTTCTCTGCTACTACTTTCATAACATCGACCATTGGGAGTTCTGTGCTTTCTTTAAATACAAATATTGGTCCTAAGTTGTAAAGTACTATGGGCTCTAGCTTAAAAGAGTTCGATCCATTGATATTTTTAGATGCTTGCCCATATGACATCAACAGAACATTCAAGTTCTAAAGCCCTCTTGAGCGGTTCAACTGAGTAACAACTACAGTGTTAGGGGTATGTTGTGCCTTCCTTGTCAGTACATCTACCACAACATTTGCCTTTTCTGGGTGATATTGGATCTACAAGTTGTAACTTTTAAGCGATTCTACTCAATGCCTTTGTCTCAAACTAAGCGTCTTCTGAGTGAAAATGTACTTCAAGCTTTGATAATCAATATAGATCTTACAAGCTACACCATATAAGTAATGTCTCCAAAATTTCAGTGCAATGACCACCACGGCTAATTCGAGGTCATGTGTATGGTGATTTCTCTTATAAGACTTGAACTGTATAAACTACCACTTTATCTTCTTGCTCGCTTGTAACTTTCTTCAACAAATCATTCAGGGAAGACGATCTTTGATAAATTCTTCTCGAACTCGATAATACCTTGCTAAATCAAAAAAGTTTTTGATCTCAATAACGTTAGTGAGCCTTAGGCACTTTGTAACTGCTTTCACCTTCTGCAAATCGACCTTAATTCCTTCCTTTGAAACCACATATCCTAAAAATACCACTTCTTCTAACCAGAACTCACTCTTCTTGTATTTGCTATGCAATTGTTGTTCCCTCAAGCTCTACAACACCATTCTCAAATGGGTAATGTGCTTTCTATCTTTGGTGTAAATCAAGATATTGTCTATGAATACCACCTCAAACTTGCCCAAATAGGGTCTGAAAACTCTGATCATAAGATCTATAAAGGCCACGGGGATATTGGTAAAGCCAAAAGGCATCATGGTGAATTCATAGTGGTCAAATTTGGTCCTGAGCGCAGTTTTGAGAATGTCCTCAAGTGTAATCCTAAGTTGATGGTATCCTCATCTTAAGTAAATTTTAGAAAATGCTCTTGCTCTTTACAGTCAATGGAATGAACCATCTATTCAGAGCAACGGATATTTGTTCTTGATGGTAATCGTGTGTAGCTCTTGATAATCGACATATAACCTTGAGGTTCCATCATTCTTCTTTACAAATAGAACTAGGGCAGCCCTTGGTGGCACACTAGGTTTGGTAATTCCCTTCTGTAATAGCTCATCTAACTGAATTTTCAGTTTTCTAAGCTCTGTTGGTGCTATATGATATGGGTCTTTAGAGATACATTGGGCATCAGGGATAAATTTAATCTTAAAATCAATTTCTCTTTGCGGGGCAGTCCTAGTAACTCTTGAGGAAAACAACTCTAAATTCACAAACTATTGGGATATCCGCTGCTTCTTCTTGCTGTTGCTAGAAATAACCAATATATCCTTCACATAAGAGCTAACTTGCTTTCACAATAGAATTTAAAGCATACGGTATTTCCTCTCTTTGCTCATAAAACATATTTTTCTCCCTTGTTCATTCCTTGAAATAGCCTTAAGGTCCTCACAATCTGTCTTGAATACACAACTAGCTTATTTCCAAAATGACATAAAGGTATGACAAGTCAAATTGAATTAAAACTCCAGGGAATACTATCCTATCAATAGTAATTGGAATAATTTTATAAGAGATAGGACACTAAACTCTAGAGTCATTGGGTAACTTGTTTCTATAACTAGTTTATGTCTCCTTATTTTCAAGGTTCGGTGGCATGATATATCAAGTGGATGTAAATGAATGAGTGGTAACTAAATCAATCAATACAAAAAATGGCTTTGAAATTAATAAGAGAGTTCTAGTAACTAATGCACCATAGGTGGCAGCTTCCTTCTTGATCAACATATATCCCCTACAACTAGGGGCCTTGGAGATGGAATCCCTTATCTAGCATTTAGTCTTCTAGGATAGGTAACAATGAGGTGTTTCGGGCTATCACACCACATGTATTTATTAGTTCCCACTTAACATTCAGGAGTAGTATGTTTAGTTCCTTCACATTTCCTACAGGGCTCTGTTAAGCTTGCAGGATGACTATTAGGAAGAGTGGGAGCAGATTTCTTTTGGTTTACACTGTCGCTCAGAGTTCCCTGTTCGGTTAACTTCTTCTTCTGATTAATCGGGTTCAAGGCCCTCAATTCAGCCTTTACTCATTCCACTTCAGCCGCTCGCTCATATAACTCTTGATAGGTAAGGATTGGTTGACCAACTAGCTGGTTGCAAATATAAAAAGCTAATCCCTCTTCAAATCTCCTCAACTTCAGTCTTTCAGATGACACAAACTCCTAAATAAACCTAGATAGTTTTGCAAATTTGCTAGCGTACTGCATCATAGTCATACTACCACTCATCTTTAGTTCCATAAATTCTTTCTCTTTCTATCATTGAACCACAATTGGGTAGATTTTGGCTCTCAATTGTTTTAAAAATCTATTCCAAGTGAGGTCAGGCCCTAACAGCCTATCCTGAACAGTGCGCCATCAAATATCGGCTTCAGGGGTTGGATAAAACATCCCAATGTTCATTTTTTTATCATTTTGAACTTCCACTATTATGAAAATCTTTTCTATCCCTGTGATCCATGCTTCTTGATCCCTGGGTCATACATTCCGTCATATACTTTAGGTTTGTATTGCCTACCCTATCTGCTAATTTATTGATCTTATGAGGGATTTCGAAAGGTGCTGGGGCTATTCGTTTCATAAGCTCAGACACTAAGGTCTGTTGACATTTAGGGTTCCCACATTGCTAACTAACTTAGGGGGAATTGAGGGCATTTCACTAAGGGTTATTAACACATTACGCAAAGCTTGATCACCTAACCCATAACCATGATTTGAATTTTCTTCTACATGGGTTTCTGCATTGTTTTACACATATTTTAATATTCTGACGATCTATTTAGCGGACTAATTCTGTCAACCAACTACAATCAACATATAAGATACACAAACACAACAGATATAACTAGCATGGCCAAAGTATTATTAAAATATAACACAAAGCTTCATTACATCATTACCATAATTGCTCGCATACATACACATACATGGTTCCACAAAGAATATCACATCCAACTGACCACCTAAGGTCAACCTTTACACCTACCTCCTAATTATACACTACTTAGCCCCAATAGGCTAAGTCTGTCACATGTGTAAAAGTAGGTGGACTAGTCAACACAATCGGAAAGACCTGTCTAACTATATGCAATGTCATAACCTACACAAAATTCTTCTATCCAACTGGATACATTGTATACATGTTGGCTCAAAAGTAATCTATCTGGGATGTCAACATAAAAGATATATCAATCCAATGATCCCCAAATGGATCATAATCTAGGTCAGACTCATCCCCAGGCTCCCCGCTTGAGTCAAAACTATTGTCTGAAACACCAATCTTTGTATTCTCATCATTGTGATCA
>NCQV01121945.1:8415-20056 GCA_002740545.1 Lophocereus schottii
CTTCAAAGATCGAAGAGGATTCCGGATAGAGATTCGAGAGCAGTTAGTCAATCGGGCACAGAAAAAGCAAGGAAGAGACTGGAACTACGACCCCCCCTAATTTATTACGTATATCTGCGGGGACAACTCAATTTTCCAACCGAATCCACTAATAACGATTTTGAATCCTCTAACTATCGAGTCTTAGATTTTTTTTTTAACAAATCATTTTCCTTAATTTTTTTAAATTACAATTTTCATTCTTTTTATTATTTGATTACTCTTCTCTACTTCGATTGCTTTAATATTCTACGATTATTGAATGGTTGGGTTTGATATTAACGTCGCTATTGATGTTGAATCTTTATAAAACGGGAATTGTTCGTCAAGTTTGATAGTATTTTTTTATCTCTATTTTTGTTTTGGGGATTGAAAGTTGTGCTCGTTAATTTTACGTTTTGATGAGTTAATTTCGAAATTTTTGAACTACATTGCATTATGTAAATTTTGATTTGCGACATATGAGAAATGATAACTCACCGTTATGAATTATATACTCACTAAATATAGTCGTTGGCTTAGTAAAGGCATAGATTTAGCTGACTATAAAAAATATGTTACCCTGTGCTACATAACAGTTTTTGATCACTAAAGGAAACGTTTGGCTCACTATAATTGACATATATATTCACCGATATTGCATTATAACTCACCACAAATGATATGGTTGTTTTTCCAGATGATATTTTCATTGTTGCTATGTACATATGAGAAACAACAGCTCATCAATATGAGTTATGTGCTTTCTAAATATAGTCGTTGATTCACTAAAGAAATACATTTCGCTCACTTGTATTGAGCTCGTATTCAGCAATCATAAATCAGTTATTTGCTCATCAAATACAATTACTATAATTAATCTTGTGTCTAACAGGAAAAATAATAACTCAATATAAAAAATCTGTTACCCTGCACTACAGAGCATTTCTGCTTACTAACGCAAGCATTTGACTCACTAGAATAAAGGTTGTGCTCACCAATTATGCATTATAACTCACCACAAAAATTATGTTGTTTTTGCAGATGATACTTCATTTTTCATATCTACATTAGATTGTTCTGTTATTGAGGTTGTTGATATTGATTATTATGTTAGAATTTTGTGTAATCTTACTAGTGTTTCAAAAGTCAAAGGCGCATTCGTAAGTTATATAATATATTTAATGAGTAATACAATATTAATAGAAATATTTATATTATCTTTTATTATGACATAAGCGCATTCATATCATACATATTTAGTTATTATATAATACAAATATAGTCCAACTCACTAAAAGTATGTCATACCTCACTAAATATAAGTCATAACTCATTAAAAGATGAATACATCATAACTTGGAATATGAACAAAAAAGTATATATGCTAACTAAAATGTTTGTTCACTCATTTTTTATTATGAATGACTAATATTCCACGCTAAATCATATTGATCACAAAATATATTTCATAGCTCACCAAATATCTATCATAACTCACTAAATAAATAGCATGGCTCATTAAAGAGAATAGTATAGATAGCAAGCAAATAATATTATGAAGTTCTTAGGTTATATTACAACTTAATCATTTTTTACTATGCCATAAGGGTGTTTGTATTATATTTTGTGAGTATAATGAAAATGTAGTGAATTAATTAAATATAGTTCAACTCACTACATTTATGTCATAACTCACTAAATATATGTCATAACTCACTAAAAAAATATAGACAACTAGAATATAATTTAGTGAGTTTCAGATCCACAATCATACTTTTTTTTTAGTACAATAGCACATTTTAATAAATTACATAGTATTTTTACTAAGTGAAACTTATGATACATAAGATACATTGGTTTGATCTATCCGCTCACTGAAAGTACGTATCAACTCACTAAAATTGTGTCTCAACTAACTAAAATATTTTAGTGAGTTATACATTATTTTTGGTGAGCGAAACTGGATGCACAACAGCATATTTTAGTGAGTTATAAGGTATTTTCAGTGAGCCGAAATTCGGTGATTTTCTAAGTGTTTTGCACGTGGTGGTAATTTATGAGTCTGGTTATACAATTATATTTGTACAACAAGATGGGCGATATACCAATTGATGGCTCATGGGGGGTCCTTGTCTCGGACGACTGTACCAACGCATCAAGGGGCAATTGGGTCGATCCAGTGTTATGATAAATTTACCCTTCCGAAAGTTCTCCACGCAGTAATAATATCTACGCATCACGTTTCGATTTTCACGCAGTAACAGTAATAGTAAACTGTGACTTTTACCCCTCCGGGGCAAAAAAGCGAGGATTGCCTGGCGAAAGAGTTACCTACCTACCGAAATTCTCAAGTGTAGGGGCAAAATAGTAATTTTGTCAATATAGCATTTATTCATTTTCTTTTTCCTCTTAAATTGCATCTGTTTAGAGGTGCGCATCATAGTGGAGGAGACGAGACTAGACTGAACTGACCGGGACCAAAAATCGAATGACGAGCTATATGGCAAACCCAAGATTGGATAGTCGGTTTGAACTCAGACCAAACTAGAAAAACCAATGTTCGGACTGAAGTGGACCAACTTGCTTTTAAGCGCGCTAAGCAGTGGGCAGGACTGCAGGAGTTAGGTGTGGGCTGCGATCTGAGAGCGATGGTGGAAAAGCCAAATTGGGTCACTGAAGCATCACAAATTAGTCGTAGCCCAACAATGAACATAGTGGCCAATTTTGTTGGGCTTAGTCAATATATGAACCTCAAGTGTTAAACACTATATAGGACTCTAAGAAGTTTGCAACTCATCAAGATACTTTTGGGTGGAATAAATCAAGCTTGTATTATAATTATTTCTGAAAGAGACCATAGGAATCTGATTTACTTCACCTAAAGTAACACCATTTTTCAGTATGGGTTTCGGTCTCATAGGATCTCAGGAGATTCAGATGTAGACAACCCTATCTCGACAGACTTCCATGTACATAGAGAGGCTGATTCCAGAATACCCACAAAAAGAATTTTGTAAATATAGAAAAAATAAAGGATAAGCAGTAGATGATGAATTAGGAAATACTAATAAAACAGTTAATTACTCCACCCAAAAGTAAGAGCAAAATTTGCAAAAAAACAGAGATTACAATTCGCATATGAAACTACCCATCTGGTTATGGCATTACTAATAATCTAACATTTTCTGCCAAAATGATGAATCGAACTTGAGGCAGGCCAATCCCCAAGACAATATAAAACGAATTTGTGGCGACTTCACATTTAATCACAAATCACAAATATCACACCAAGAGATTTTAATTGTGGGTAGTGAAAGATATGATTATTGGAAATTTTAGTATTCATGAGTATGTATTGACTAAATTTGATACAACAATATACATATCTTATTTATTTTCTTCTATGTCATGGGTAAATGGGTAATCTTATGTACATTGTATGGTAATTTTTTTAAATCATATATATAAGTGAGTTTGAACGCTGCGGTTATGGCACATATCCTCTCAAGCATTTAAACAATATGTGATTTAAAGTCATCATAATGAACAGTCTTTTCAACTACTTCAATGAAAAAAAATGAAATAAATTATAGATATATTAATATTATTCTTTCTAAAAATTTAGATTATAAGACTAATTAAAATATTTTTAAAAATATTTTATCTAGGATTTAAAATAGACTGTACGTAATACGGATTTAAAAATTATTTACTCAATAAAAGTGACTGCATGGCCTGTTAGGGGGTTTTGCAGTTACAAGCCAAAGCGTTTTCCCTACAGAAGCCTCGGCCCCTAGGCCATAGCACATGTGTCGTGGGATATTTCATAACCAAGGTAGTAACGAATGGAAGATCTTATGATTTGTTCTCCTACACACACACACGTAATTAATTAAGGCATGAGTTTGACAACCGTTTAGCATCGTAGACACATGAAAATGCACAAAAGTACAAAACTCAATAAAGCGATAAGGCACATCGTGGCATTGGGAATTTCTCGCCAGTATAAAGCAACTGAGGGAGTTGCATCCACTGTAACGTACGTTCCATACTACTACCTAAAGCTCTCTCTCTCTCTCTCTCTGTCTCTCTCTCCCCCCCGCCTTCACTCCATCTTTTGCCTCTCCTCCAAATTAAACCCATTCGTTACTACTGGAATTAGCCATCATCCTCATGCAAGAAACTTAGAGAAGATCATCATGAGGAGTACTCAGGCAGCCGTTGATAGAATACTAAGAGCACTAGCAGTAGCGGGTTTCCTGTGGCTCTTCTTGATCGGAGTCGCAGCCAGAGGATCAAGAACAGGGTCACTTTCATCTCAAAACAACAAAAGGTTGCATCATACTGATCAAGAATTAGATGATGAAATAGTGAGTACAGTTGAGAGGGGAGAACTGCATGTTTTCGCGCCTCCGAAGATGGATGCAAACTACATGGTGAACAAAAGAAAAGTCCCTGCAGGTCCTGATCCTATACATAACAGGTTTGTGCTTCTTCTCCTGTGCTACTTTCCAATCCCATCTCTTCTTATATTATTTTTACATGATTTTACTTCTTCGTTTCCAAACATTTCGATCTACATTTCTTCTTTTCGGTGAAAAATTACAGTGAAAATTGTGAAAGAGAAGCACTGAGAAATCTAAATTTGCCCATGAGAAAAGAACAGAGCGGAACGAAGCTACTTTTCCTGCCAATCTCCTCCAAAACCTAGTCTTTTCTCTTATAGTGTTTAGCCTCGTCAATATGAAGATTATTACATATGAAATCTTAAGCATGCGGTTATAATCATTGAAAATTTCGCAACTTATTTATGCTCTATAATATATTAATTTATATTGATGCAACACAAATTTTTACAACTTACCATAAGACGTTCATCATCGTGCTCAATTCCCGGCCCCCAAAAGACAAAGAAAAAGATGTATCACTCCTATTTGATTATGTCCATACGTACCTAATTAAGCACAATGATACTATTTAATTTGTTTACCGCTACACTAGAGTTTCATGGCCAACTCTTCTTTCACATACTTGATTAATAATTTGTTAATTAAGTTCTTTTCATAGAATACATTAAAAGGTCTCAGCGTTATATTTACCAAACTTAGCAAATGAAAAGCAAACATGTCTCGTAAGTGCTTTATTCTATACTATATCTCTGAATTGTAAGTATGTATATGCACACATATATGTCAGATCGAGTTGCTTAAAGTTAATTAAAGATTTAAGTTTGTTCCACCTCACCCTTCTTTTTCTTCTTTACATTATCTGACAAGTAGCTAGTAGCTAAACAGAGACATCTAAAAGATTATTTGCCAGAACAAGAGCATCTGCTTTAAAGTGGACACAAAACAACAGATACTCGAGCATTTTGAAGCTGCTTTTGTTATGTTCGATCTTGCCTTACCAAAGTAAATAGGCTGCTCTGTCTTTTCAGTCTCTTTGAGCATAAAAAAAAAATGTACTTTGCAATTCAGAATCCTTCTTTTCTGGGCACTCTGAAACCACTAGTTTCTTTTTTTTTTAAAAAAAAAGCCACTGTTTTCTTTTTATAATGCATGTTTAAGTCACCCTTACAAATTTTATTGGCGAGCTTTACGTATTACGTTATCACAAGATGCTTAAATAAAAAATGGGATACGTGCAACATATATATTATACAGTGATATATATGAACCTAATTTATTAATTTCTTTTAATTCTTTCCCACTTTTCAGACAAACTAGTAATTCTAAGCGACCACCGGGACAATGTTAAACAAAAGTGCCACACTTCATACGAACACAAGTTGAAGGTGGCAAATAGAATGAAGAGTCCAATTAATCCATCCCGTTGCAGCTCAAGACATAACGAAGGTGATCGAATTGAAAGTGTCGGGAGAAGTTGAAGTTGTGAAAAGAAAGAAGAAGTTGCACAAACCTGAGTTGTAAACAGTTCTGATTAACCCAAATTTTGTGAACTTTCAATTCTATAGTTTTTTTTTTTTTACCTATTTGTTTAAATCTATGCTACTTAAATTAGCTTAATCATAAGGGTCGGTTCTTTCCAACTTATTATAAATGACTTATTGCTGATTAGTATTTATCAATGCTGATCACTGATGATAAGTACTGATCAATACTGATTATGACTAAAATTGTGAGTAGGAAATATGAATAAGTTTTGATGAGTATTGATCAGTATCAAATATTAATGATAAGTATTTATAACAATAAGTTGATAAAAATATGCCTTAAGAGTCAAATACATACATGGATGTCCATGTGTACACTTAGATATATTTTTCCAACTGCTAGCGTGGTCAGCAATTTGTGCAAACCCAAAGAGTCAAAGTGCCCGATATTTGTCGAGTACCACTGTACATGCCATATGAAAGCTCTTGGTAAGATGAAGGGGAGCAACTTTAGAGTATTGGAGACATGAAGATGGCTGGATATTGATTGGGTAAGTGAAGCAACAGTGAGAAGGTAAACGAAATTTTGTACAAATTAAATCTCTGTCTGTGGAGCCACTTTTTCCCAGATCTTTCTTTATTTCTTTGCTTATGTATATCTCTTGTATTTATGTAAACGAAATTTTACAAGCGCAAGAGGTAACATATGCTATACATATCTTCGGTGTGAAATCGAGGGGCAAGCCCATGAATTACTATGTGCTACAATAATAAATAGACATATGGAGCTCATTATGGGTAGCAATGGATTGGGTTCGGACTCGATGAGTCATCATCTGCATCCATCAATTACTTTCATTTGTTTCATTCAATTCATTCATCCGTCATCTGCTAGTGAAAACGAGTAGCTCGGATTGCAAATGGGTGATAAAGGCTTACATTTAATGTGTTAACAAATCTTTATATAATAAATAGCAGAATAATAAGTGGCTTAAAAGCTTTCCCTCCCTCATCCAAGATATTTTGTGCAATCCCGCCGAAATCCCCCCAAAAAATCGAGAAATTAAATTTCAAAATTAAATGTCAAAATATATCTAATCTCTCCAATCACATTATCCAATAGACCCCACGTTTCCTTGAATTTTTAAAATATGATAACTGCCACCATAGATAACTACATTTAAAACCAAGACAAAGCTCCGTGGTAGATGGGTAACGGATTGATCATTATACAGGCAGTTACTAAATTAACCTCACTCCTGAACGAGTAGTTGCAACTTCCTTTAACACCCAAATTTCTCACTCCTCCAATTCCTATGCCAGTTAGACTCAATTACTTATTAAAAAATATTAAAAAATAAATTCCAACCACCTCAACTTTATGAGATAAATTATATTAATCCTGTAACCACCATAAGCCTAGAATCTCGGAAACTCTAGACTATTCCTCTTTAACGTTTACTTATTAAAAAATATTAAAAAACAAATTCTAATTAACCACTTCAACTTTATGAGATAAATTATATTAATCCTGTAATCACCATAAGCCTAAAATCTCGAAAACTCTAGACTATTCCTCTTTCTATAAATTGAGAAACCCTACCCCTAATGACAATGCAAACAACTTTGCTTCTTCCCTTTCTATGGCCATGTTGCAGTCATTGTCGTTGATAAATGAGAACTCTTTCATTAGGATATGTTGTTAGATCTCCAGCTCTTTCTATGACCGTCATTGTCATTGTTATTTGCATGCTCCTTAAGTTAATTATTGCCAACTCTTCTATTGGGACTTACTGTAGGATATGTTATTTCGTTTTATTCAACTTTTTTGATCTAATTTTCATTTCATTATTTTGGATGAGTAAGATAATAAACCATTGACCATTGTCCATTCTTTGGGGTTATATTGGGAGGATGTGGAAGTTTTGCAAATGTACTGATTTTAATTTAGTTGTTTAAGTTATAATTTCATTCATCTGGATTTAAATTTGTTTTTGTTTACTTAGGTTTGCTCATAGTTATTTTTATCTCATTTTAATTTGCTTTTCTTTTATTTGCTTTTTTACCAAAAGTGCTTATCGTCATCAAATATGTGATACAGTTGATTTGTTTTTTTGTTGCTTTATCAGAGATAGAGATTATCTATAATATGTTGTTAGACCTTGCTGCACTATTTCTTTTCCCCATTAAGACCTTTTGATTCTACAATATTTTGTACATAAATATTACTCATATACCAAGTGTACTTGCTTACCTTTAAAAAACAACAGTTTATTTCTTTGGGAAATGTTGAAGAATAAGCTACTTTTTTTGTTTGATTGAAAAGGTAAATACAATAATCTTTAGATTGATAACCCTTTTCTCAAGGTTTCTATCTAAAGAAATTGAAGAAGCTATGTGATAGAGGTGATTCATTGTCGCCAAAGGAACTGAGAAGCTACGGAATGGATTTATTTGTATATAGATTTTTATTAAATTTTGATTGCCTTCTAACTTGGTCTCCTTTTCCTTGAAGCTTTCCATTTAATTGATTTCTTATTTAGATAAAATTCTCTACCGTTTTTTTTAATATGGATTTTTTATGTATGATATCATTTCAGATTGTGATTTTGGCTTTTATTAACCATTTTAAGCTTCTTCCCAAAGAAACAAACAAAAAAAAAGTTTTTACTTTATAATTTCTAGCTTTTGGGTTTGTTTCATTTGTCTACATGCTTCAAATAAAAAAGTTAACTACTAACCTTCATACGTTATCAAATACATCAAAAGATTGTTTTGTATATATTTGTTGATGTGTCATTGGGTTAAATGAGTGCACTATTTAAATAAGAATGAACACTTAGTGAAAAAGTTCTAAATGGTTCGACCGAATGAAGATAGATTCATTGCTTACGTTCCTAATTGTTTATTGTCAGAGATTGACTTTCGATCAAATTTATTATACATGTGACAGTAAGTGAACAATTTTTTCAAGTATAAGATTTTTGCAACATAGGTTTCACTAATGAGGCAATATTAAATTTGGTTATTGGAAATTTCTATTATTGTAAATCATCTAGCATCTTATGGGAAGAGCCTTTCAGTTGAGGTAGATTGTAACGCCCCCAATTTGATGATGCCTGATTAGTCTAACGTAATTGTCTAATTACCATCGATTTGCAGCGGAAGTCTTGTGAATAGGGACGCTACCGCCGTTCCTTGACGGAACAAGACTACTTGAAAACCACATGCATTAGAACGCCATTAAACATACTTTCAACCACTAGCATTCATTAGAACATATCAGTATACCTATTAACTGAACGTATGACTAACATTTACCTGCTAATATAATCCTTAAAATAATGTACAACCAGTGGGGTTTTTAGGGAGGCTAGCTTATAAATCACTGTGAGCAGCAGCTAGCTAACATGCAGCAAACGGTAGTCCTTGCTCATTTCTCGCGTTCCTCTTACTTATCAAAAAGAGGGCTCTGCACTGATCCTTTACCTAAAACAGAAAATATGAAAACATTCGAATAAAAAGCCGAAGCTCAGTATGCACATCGCTATGCTGTTAAATAAGTTTTGTATATAAATGGTTGGGCGCCCGCATTTTAAAACATTTTGCTCTGCAAACAGGGGGGAAAGAGAGTGTATATATAAAACTGATTTGTTGATTATTATCTGAAAGTGGACCCCTTGATGATGTCTGCTGCGATCTTGAGATAGGTGGGCACCTCCCAAGCCGATTGGAGAGCCTGAGTTGCAGTCGCGCGGGTAAATTGAAAGGCACAAGCCCTGTTGATTGAGCATTGACGGAGCCACTTGTTTATGTGACAAATATTGAGTAAACTGATTCCTTAAATGAGCATTATATTGATTTTTCATGATTGAGAAATATGTGAGTTTTTGAAGAACACAGACAATGTACGTACCTGATCTTTTTGAAATTCTCTCCCTTTTATGATGGGGCATGTGTGCTGACAGCTTGAAGCGACCGATGTGGCCTCATCCTACTTCCAATATTTTATTAGCCCCTATTAGTACAACATTACGAAGTTTATTAAATTCCTCAACTTAATGGTATTTGTAACTAGCTGTGTGTTTATAATTGACGCGGTTATCACCATTTCGTTTTAAAATAATGATAGAAGTTCATGGTGATTGTCATTTCATTGCATGCAAACCTTCAGGCTATTGTAAATCATTGTTAAAAATATGTTTATTTATTCTGTTGCACGCTTAAGGCCATCATTACTAGCTTGTTCTTTGCCCCAAACATCGAATCTTCTAGCACTGACTTTATGCCATTAGCAACCCCCAACTTACCGCATTTTAGCACCAAACTCATATAATTTCACTCAATTGCTCTCTTTGCACGCACTTAACATCATCGACTCAACCTCGCTCAAGCTTATATTTTATTTGAAGCACAACCCTAAACTTCAACCCATTACATTCATGGCATCCATAACACTAATCAACACATGTCTGTCCCTCCTCTTCACTACTCGCCAATCTAGGCATAACTTCATAACTTTAACCCATCAAGGTCATTCATTCAATGTGAATTTAGGCCATATTCATCGTTTAATATCGTATACAAGAACATTCACCCATCAGTAACGTCGTAAAACTTTGCTTCAGCTTGAATTAAGGCACAACCTCAAGATATTGAGTTCACGACCTTATTTGCTCGCCCAACGTACAATCTCTTCTAATTCTCATCAAATATCACATATATAGCATAACACATCTAAGCCATACGGCTTTTCATATTCTTATTCGTCAATTACCACCTATTCAATAGATTTACGACCATGCAATACTATCTTCGATAAGTTACAATTGGTACCCCTTGCACTTAATCTTTCACAATTATTCGAACACATTTCATTAACCGTGAAATTAGTTCATTTGCTTGCATTGGTTAATTAACTCGAATGGAAGCTAAGTACGTTAAAAGGACTTCGATTTTAATTCTTTTTCATATATTAGCTAAATAACCTGAATCGAAGCTACGCACGTTAACACAAGTTCGATTTTAATTCTTTTTCAGACATTAACTAATTAACTTGAATCGATGCTAAACACGTTAAACTAACTTCGTTTTAACTTGAATTGATGCTAAACCTCACAACCTCTCAAATGCGTTATGAAATCAATCTAATAATCATCACCATCATCATGAACAACAACCTAGGACCAAGCGTCATCTTCAACCTTCACTCATCACCACTCTCTCTTTACAACTCAATCCAACCATTCAAAATAATTCAAGAAACTCATGAATAACCACTTAGTAATGATATATATACCATCTACTAGGCAATTTCTAGCATAAAGATCAAAATTGAATCAAGTGGGAGTTAGGGCTTCTCACCTCTCAACCCACTAAATCGCTCAAAAACTACACCAAGGAGGGGCGGAAACCGGTGGATGGCGGCGGCCCTGGGATGACCGGCGACTGGGGAAGCGGCGACGTCAGTTTCTGGAGGCAGAGAACGGCCGACGACGGTGGTGGGCTGCGGCAGGGGAGGAGGCAGAACAAGGGAGGCGTACGGCAGAACGGGACAGGGAGATGGTGGCTGGGCAGGTGTCGGCCGGTGGTGGTGTTAGGGCAACGTCAGGTGGCCGGGAAGGCGGCCATTTTCTGACGAACGAACAGAGGAGGAGAAGAAGAAGGGGGGGTCGGGCTTCTATGAGGCAGAGAGCAGAGTGAGGAGAGAGAAGGTGAGCGTTTGAG
>NCQV01121957.1:5466-16087 GCA_002740545.1 Lophocereus schottii
CCCCCCCCCCAAAACCCAAAAGGGCCTCTCTATTTTGAAATAAATACGTAATTAACTTTGCATAAGGAAGATCAAAGCCAGCATTTGGCCAGTAAGAAACCATGAAAGGAATATCTTCCTTGCAATGCCAAGTTGAAGTTTCATCAATGCTATATTTTTGTAGCATTACCTCTGTTTTAAAGTTACAGCTCACCATTTGTTTTCTTTTGGTAGTCTTTTCCTTATCATTTCCTTTTTTTTCTTCTCCTTTTCCTTTTTGCATTTTTTTTTGGCATTAATCGAGTATAAATGTCAATTTATCCGACTAGAAAAGGGCGTGTGCTTCATCGAGAGGTGGGACTTTGTTCCTCTTTGATTGAGGTTGTTGACTTTGCTGATGGTCCTATTCTAAATTGCGATTAGTTTCATTGTAGGATGCATGACTAGCATCTATTCCTTTTGGATTCTTCATATTATATAAATATATAGTATACTTTCACCTTATCAGAAAAAAGAGCGTGTGATTTATTAATTTTGTTTGGCATAAATTTCTTTTCATTTCCCCTAGTTATATGTCATAAATTTTAGTTAAGAGTTTATCAATGTAAACAGAAGATGCAGGAATGGAGACCTCATAATTTGCTCCCGCAATACTCTGCCTACCCACTCTCAGCAAGATTACCACTTCCACTACAGGATTGTAAAGGCAGTTAAGTGCTGTACGCCAATCAAATCCCAAGTGCAAGGTAACACTAGAAAACTTTTCCAACACCGACTCTTCTAGCTGTGCATTTGTATCTTGCTTCATCATATCATAAAATATTCTCTACCTAAAGGATGTTGGACAAACCAATATAAGGGAAGCAAAGCCAATGCACAATACAAACAAGCCTAAGTTGAAGTGAAGCACTAAAGCATTCCAAAAGGCATGACAGAACATCATGGGCACCATACATAGATCAAATATCAGAACTCAACCCTGAATCAGAAGAGTTTCCCAGGCCCAATCTGAGAGCAGAAAACTGACCTGAATTTCTTATTAAGAAAAACTGTCTCCAGGAATACAGTGCATGGGATGATTGCAAGCTTTGTCATCTGCATCACAGGAGTATGAACAAGTACATCAGCAATTAGATTTAAGATACTAAAAGATGCAGAACTTGATACCCGACCTAAGCTTATAGTGATAGGAAATCACAGTTGAAGACATCAATAACCACCAGGAGTGGCAATATATTAAAGTTATGAACTTATGATTATGTTCAAGCTAGAATGGGCAATTTTTGTTCAGCCCCATTATTCAATTTGTCTGACCTGGAGAGGACCTCGTCTAAGCAACCCGAATTTAACAAACACACTCTTGTCAATATTGGAACTAGGTTCAAATCACATTCAACAATGCAATAAGCTTGTCCAAATCTTCTCTGGCATGCGCTGCAATTACTTGACCCAAGACAAAACCTGTTCTGCCCTTCATATAAACACTAAACTAAACAATAAGATCCTAACGACATAATAGCTGTCTCACCTCCCTTATCTCACCCCCAACAACACTTCCCTCCTTTTACATCCCACAAATTCTGATGTTTATCTTTCTCCTTCTGATTTTCTCAATTAAAGAAAGTAAGGAAAAAAGCATTTTCACATATGCAAACTTCATAGTTCCATGCTAATTCCGAAGTCCCGATCAAAGTATGCAGTAATCGAATGCAAGACTTCAAAATCTCGGCCTGTCCACCTTTCATCTGAGTCTTGTTTACCCTTCATTGATGGTGGTTTTAGAGCCTAATCCGAATCTACAGCTAACACAAACATTGAAATATGACATTTTAGGTAAGTTATCACATTGCTTTGTAGAAATTCCAATTATGTTTTAGATAGTAGATTTATGATTTCCTTCGGCTTTATTATATCTTTGTGAATTCTTATGTATAACTTGTGTATAGATCTTTAGACAGATTTTTTTCCTTCTCCCCTTAGTTTTGTTCTCGCTTGTCAGTTTTCTCCAATTTCCCTATTTTCAACAATAACTCACTCAGTTCTGTAGGTTTGTTCTTTTTCACCTCAGTTCAGCAGATCTGAAGAGTGTGAACAAAATACATTTGCAAGTTGATCAAGACAATTTTGTCTAGAGTCATGGGATTTACAACATATTTTGGAATATTAACCTATTATAAATTCAAAAGAGGATCTCAGTTGTGTAAATACTGAAACTTTGTCATATTATAGCAATTAAGGAATCAATCCTATACTTTTGTTTGTAGTGAAAATTTGTCTCATTGTAAGATGTGGATATAAGACAACTGAATCCAGATAGGGCAAAATCCAAACAAGTTCCAGTTGCCACATATCAGAGCAGATACCCCAGCTAGATCATTCGTGACTGGATTTTTGCTCGCACTAGTTCAAGTAAGCCAAAAAAAAAAAACCCCCTCATAATGTATAGCTCCTGATTTCATCCAGTATCCATAAGACTTTTGTCTTCTTCTTTTCCCCTCCTCTTTGACCATTGCTCCAATAATTACAGGCAGAAGAAAAGAGAGAACCATCCAAATTTGTGATGTTATAATGGAGCTAAACAATTTCTAATTAATGTAATTCTCAAATGAGCAATAGAAGACACAAACATGCTATGGATAATCTCTACAAAGAACCAAATTCAGCCAGAAAGGATGTGCTTCTACCTGATAGAAGCCGACAGAATTGAAACCCAGACTGAGATTCAGTAGCCCAATCGAAATTCCATTTAGAATGCCAAAACCCAAGACAGCTCTTCGTTCAAATGGTTTGTGTTCAAATAATTTCAATTTTAAAGCTACATGGAGGGAACAAAAGGTGACCAGAAGATGCCAGCTTGTCAATGTTGTGGCTGCAGATAGACAAGAGAGCAAACAATATCAGCATATATGTTAGATGGCAGCACATACTGGTGAACTAATATGCTTATTAAACTGTAGAGGCTAGAGCTAGGTTAAGGCTCCTTCATGTTCATTTGCCCAACCCCAATAAAATGAAGTGACCTTGAATAACTTTTAAAGAACAATCAATAGACGGGCTTGAGCATGGAATCATAGTGTCCATCGATACTCAAAAGCACTGGCTGGCTGCTGCAATACTCTAAAGTAAATGAAGAAATGAATATGGGCTAAGAAGCATTAATACTTCCACAAATCAGTGGTCTCTAAAATGTGTATGAGACATATACGCTTGGACATGTGTGATATACAAAAGAAGCTAATATTTGTGGCTTGTAGTATTGTCGTTTTCCGACAATTTGACATGCGTTGGACAAACAAGCTAGGAGCAATTATCGCTGTCTAATTCTGAAGACAACGTTCCATGACTAATGCTAATAATACAGAATGCATGACAATGACGATGACCGTGAAAAACAAGAAAATGGAACATTGTTTCAACGAAACATGTCCATCAAACATGCCATATCATACTCTTTTGAAAAATTTCATACTAACTGTTAGTGTCCTACTGTCAGTGTCTTGTATGAGCATTTTAAAATGTACATTATCAAAATAAAGAATACCAAGCCTTAGTAACAAAGCATGAGACTTGACTAGCCCCCTTAACAGGGGTAATACGACAACCCAGTCAGAGCATCCCTAGCCACTGGAATGAGTTCTAGTAGTGGAGCCCAACGTTCAAAAATGAAAGGAATGAGATGTATGCAGCCACATGGACACGTGGGGGAGCACGCAAAGGAGAACAGCAGATCATTACCTTCCCCATTCCTTTTGTTTTCTTTTTGTGCTATTTTTTCTTTTTCTTTTCTTCCCTTAAAAATATTATTTGAGTGATTAAAAAAAGATTGTATGTTATGAAGTGAGTCCATGACAAATATTTCATTGGGTGGACCGAATGCAAGTTCCATGGGCTGAAGATGTGAGAAATGCAAGTTTCAAAAAAATGAAACTTTTGCTCATGTGATAGGATGGGGTTCCAAAAAAATGGAACTCTAGGTGGGAATGCTCTCAACGCACTCTCATAGAACAGTCAATGTTAGAGCTCCTTTGGTGAGAACCTCAAAAACCCATTATTGAAAATAAATAAACAAATACATAAATCAATAACATTGGCCAAATTCCTCCACGCACCGACATTCCTCTATTGACCATCCACAATACCACTCTGGAGTCATAGAATGATCCACACAAGAAGCACTTAATATGAACAAGATGATCAATGAAGCATACACAAAACAGTCGACATGGGCAATACACCCAAACAGAGGCAACAATGAATTGATATCAAATAAACCACTAAATAAAACACTTACCGAAATTAAAACCCAGCGAACTAATGAGGGCTTTGTTGCAAATGACGATAGAAACAGAAGAGACAACTGAGAGACTCAGAGCCCCAACGGTTCCAAGCTGAAATCCCCTGTTTTCACTCATTTTCTCCCCCTTGTTCTGATCACCGATCAACCCTTCAATTCAAACCCTACCAATCCGCAAACAGACATTGACCCACAAGAAATCAGCCTCAAATTCGAAATTTCATCAAACAATCACGAAGATCAAGAGTGATCCAACTCATACCTTATGATAATGGGTTTAAAGATCATGAAATTGAAAGAAGGCAAATCGAATAAATGCAGGGAGAAAGTGGGATCAGATCTGATGATTGAGCTAGACAGCGAAGTAGGGAGGTCATGAAAGACAGACAAGTCGAAGAGGGATCGCGCCTACGGTTGGGTTGGTTGGGGGGGAGGGTGTTACAAAATGGCACTTTTTTGTTATGGGTATCAATCAAATCAAATCCAATCCAAGGAAAGAGAAGAAAATCTTGCCTTTGAATTTAAAAAAAGCGAATAGCCCGAGTTCAGCGCTGAAGTTGCGCGATCACCCAATGCAGGTAGGATGCCACCGAACAGCCAGTAGTGGTGTGGTGTAGTCTCTATGCAACTTCTCTCATACGGCAATCGACGCGGGGATTATTAATGCAGGCGCGGCTCTTGTCGTACATGTATGAACACGATCTGATTTTCCAAATGAAGCTACTAGTCTAGATTACTAGAATTTTATTGTGAGTGTCAGTAACTGCAATATATTTTTTTCTGGTCACCGATAAGCTATTTAAGATAGATGATAAAATAATTAAGTATAATGTAAAAGATGAAATCAAAGTTGAGATATAATATATGCACATGTTGTTTTCAATTTATTATAAGTAATTTACTGTTGATTGGTGCTAATGAGTATTAATCAAAGTACTAATTAATATTGACGACTACTGAGTATAAATTTACAACTATAAAATATGACTGAGAATTAATTGTGTTGATTGTTAATGATAAGTACTTATGATAAATCAAAGAAAATAAAAATAAAATAATCATAGGCATAGTCATAGTTTTCAACATTAACCATTGTGCCAATATGTATCAGCTACTTGGTCAGGAATTCATTTGCCTTGCAAGGTGATCATTTGTAGTTGAAATATCAACCAAAGCATGCATAAGCTACAATCTGAAAAAATTATTTGCACTGCATTTACATGGTTAGAATAAAAATGCGGAAAATATATTACTCCACCAAATCAATTAGCAAGGCTTTTCACTCTTGGGTTTATATGTGATGGTAAATAATTGATTAATTCTTGGACTTCTGATTTTCTGATTTTATTATGAGATGTTATTTTTAACTTATCATAAGCACTCATTGATAGCGTTTAGTGCATACACAAATGTGCATATAAACACAAATGATATATTGCTCTTTATCTTCTATTGACATATAGATTGAGTGATCTAGTGGTAGAATGCTTGCCTAGTGTTTATATTAATATGTACACAATGAATTTACATTTATTTCCCTAAGATATCTCCCACGACAGCCCCTCAAGTTAATCAAGAGGAATGCATAGATAGCTTATACTTTAAATACAAAAATTGCTAAAAATTTAAACCTTTAGTAAAAATATCAACAATCTGAGACCTAGTAGGGATATAACAAATGACCAAATCTCCACACTAACTTCTTCCTGAACAAAGTGATAATCCATAGTGATATACTTGCTTGATTGGTAATCATGTATGTAGCACTCACGTTATCCCAATAAAGACAAGTGTTGTGGTAAGTGTGATTCAATGTAAAATAGCAGCTTGCTTATCCATATTATTTCAGCAATGGTATAGCCAGACATGACATTCAACTTTAATGGATAACTTGGAGACCATTGGTTACTTCTTAGAGCATCAGACAATCAAGTTGGGTCCAAAATATATTGTGTAACCAGTAGACGGGCGCTAGGTGTATTTACAATTTGGTCAGTTCGCAATAGATTAAGCAGCAATAATATAAACATCAATGGAAGGGCGAAGTAGAACACCATTGTCCAAAAAGCCCTGCAATTATCTGAAAATATGTTTAATAGTATGCAGATGAGTAGTATAGGAGGTATGCATAACTTAGGAAACCGCATAAACTGAATAAGTAATATCAGGTCGAGCCATGGTGAAATACTGTAAAACACTTATCATATATACTTCTATACATAGAAGGATTTGTAAGAAAGTCACCATCACAAAGGGGATAAGGCAATTGATGATTAACAAAGACAGGTCCATTCTCTTAGTGGGTGATCTAATGAGATTAAAAGCCTCAAAGAGGCAATGCATTTAGAGAATATGGGCGCATAGATGAATTTAGAAGCACCTTGGAGGATTCACGACTTAAAAGAATTTGGTTCCCTTGGGAAAGGGGTGAAAAAGATGATAGTGTTGTTACAGAGAGCTTGGAATCGGATGAAAACATATTGGGTCCATCAAGATCCAATTCCGTTTAAAATTTTTGGATCTGGATCCATACCCAATCCATGTCCATAGGCTGTAAAAGTGGGCTTCTGACCCCGAGTCCATTACATCTAGCGGTTCTTAACGGATCATACTCTTTTGAGTTCTTTTTTTGAACTTGATGACTAGAGGCCCAAAAACAAAATTACAAGTAGATCAATATTGTTGCAGAATTGAAATCTTGATACAAGAACTATTTAGCATATAATGGCAAATGAATTATTATTTTGAGTGCTTAAACCCATTGCATTTGGTAAAGGAACTCCTAAATATTTAAAAGAAAAAAAAAACCTAAGAACGGGGTCATTTTTATGGATATGATGCTGCATTTGTTGAAAACTTCTTTGTTTCCTAAAAAATTGAAAATCTATCATCAGAAAAATCATCTATACAAAACTAATGTCACAAATACGCCACAATAACTTAGCAAGAAGCCAAATGTTACTTGGAGAAGTACATAGCCAGAGGCCAGACGCTGAAGCGTGAAAATGTCAAAAACACAAAGCTTAAAAATTAAAAACAATTATTATATGGGTCTGCTAATGGGTTCTGGCAAAGTTTAAATCATAAATATTTGGATCCAGATCCAACTCGGATCTATTAAAAATCCAATGGGTCTAGATTAGCAGGATCCCAATCTTTAAAAATTAAGCGTGTCTAGTAGATTTGGAACCCATTGTCATCCGTAACTTGGATATATTTGTTGCGTGATTGAGTCCTTGCCTATTGGCTTAATGTAATAAATTGTACAAAATAGCCCTATAAGCCTTTCACTCTGTAAAGCATATCAAGGCCACTAAGAGAGAACCATTGTTGTCAAGCTAGACACGAGGAAGACTTATGACAAAGTAGAATGACTTTTTTTGGAGAATTTACTGCTAAAAACTGGGTCTAATAAGAGATTGGTATCTTTGGTGCTAAGACGTGTAGCTTGTGCATTACACTGTTTCTTGCTAAATGGTCAAGTGTGCGATCATGTTGTTTTTGCTTGGGGCCTCCAACAAGGGAGCCCTATCTCCGGTTATCTTTTTTATTCTAGTGGCAAAAGTTTTTTCAGGCCTAGTCTCCAAGGATATGCATGAAAGCTCGCTCTGTAGAATTAAAAAATGCTGCAGAATACCATAGATCTCTTATATGTTCTTTTTTTTTTTCAAGACGACATTCTCTTATTTGCTAGGACAACTAGAGAAGAATGCTTAAGACATTTGAAATCCTCAATATGAAGAAGCACTGGGCCAAAAGATCTATTACAAGAAATTTGAAGTCTCCTCTAGCAAAACAGTTGTAGGCAATAGGAGGGACGAGGTGAATAGGCTTTTGGGGATGAGAGGAGCAGAGAGGCATATGAAATATTTTGGTGCACCACTTTAATTGGGTGTTCAAAGAAGGACATTTTTAGGGGGACCAAGGACCGAATTTGGAAAAAGCTAAATGGGTGGAAAGAGAAGCTCCTCTATGAGTTTGGAAAGGAAGTGCTCCCTAAGGCAGCGGCCTAAACAATCCTAACATATTTGACAAGCATATTTAGACCACAAGGTAGCCTTGTATATGACATTCATGGTTTTCTCTCTCAGTTTTGGAGAGGGGGGTTAGGAAAATCGTAGGGGCATACATTAGAAGAGTACAGCTTCCCTTTGTGTTCCCAAGTAGTTAGGGAGCATGGTTGGGACACATGGATTTTTAACAAAGCTCTCCTAGTCAAACAGGATTGGAGAATTTATGAAAACGCGGACTCCCTCCTTGCTGAACCTTTCAAAGGAAAATACTTCCTAAATAGTGACTTGCTTGAATCTTTCTTAGAGTTATTCATGAAGAAACCTTTTTTTTTTTTTTTGAGGGGGCGCTAAGGTCTTCTCATTGAGGGTCTCGTTTGGAGGGTTGGTATTGGAGTAAGAATTAGAAGTTGAGAAGACAAGTGGCTGGTGGATGATAGGGCAGCAACTGTGACATCTATGCATCCACAAGATAGTGATTGCTTAGTTTGTAATTATATATCATTGATCCCCATGAACCAACTTAATGTGTGAATCTAATTCAAGATTTGTTCAATGATAGGGATACAAGAGTGATTTTGGAAATCCCTTTGAGTGGCTACCTAACTGGCTTCTCAGAGATTAAAGTGGTATTGTGTTTCTCAGAGATTAAAGTGGTATTGTGCTTCTTAAACGATAGTACTTCTAATATGTACTCTCCTTATTTGCTAAAACTGTCCCTAGAAATTTTTTTTTTTTGATGAAATATGACCCAAATTTTGGAAGGTTCCTACGATCATGGAGGTAAATAATTTCTTTTCGAAATTGTATTTTGGAACTTCGCCAACCAACTTGTTGATGCACTCCAGATGTGACAAACGAGTGAGTCTGTATAAGGTGCAAGAAAGGTGATGAATGCGCTATGTATGTTCTCATACGCTATGGGAACTAGGAAGATTGGAGGAATCAAAGTGCAGAGAAGCCCGGGAGCTTGTAAATCATGGAACATATGAGAAAGATTGGCTGACACTTACACTTTGGATCAAAAAATTGGATCTGGAGCAACTGAGGACAACAGTCATCCTGGCATGAGAATATTAGACTCAAAGAATGAGGGGATTTTTGACCACAAAAGCACGCAGACACTCCATCATTTGGGATAGAGCTAACAGGCTTGTGGCAGATCGTAGCGCTTACAAGCATGAGGAGCAAAGGGCACGTTGCGTGGCCCAAGTGGTAGGCTCTGCCTCATGATCACTGCCACAACCTAGACATCTCAAAATCAATGGGGATGTAGCAACCTTCGACGATGGTTGGATAGGCAAGGAGGCATTTATTAGAGCTTGCGTAGAAAACATCAAGGGAAGAACGGTGCACATGCAGAGAGCCAGATCTTTCCTGTAAGTGGCGAAATGCAAGGCGGGTTGGTTTGGAGCTAAGCTAGCAGGGAGGTTCAGATACAAGGGCATCATCCCCAAGTCTGATTGCTTGGCTATCATCATCTAGGCTAAAACATAATTTGTTTGCTTTGTGATTTCGAGGTGATTTTAGAAAACCTTTTATTTTTTGGTTTGGTCTGATTTTGATTTGTGTGCTTGGTCTCACTCTCACATTAAGAGGTTTATGGGATCATAATTGTCCATAAAGGGTGGAGCTAGGGGGAAGTGAAAGTTTTGGGTGGCTTGTCACCGAAGGGAAATTCATACTTTGTGTTGATGCACCGGTTTTCTTTTCGTTGGTAAATTCCACTTTACTGAAATCAACCCACTTCTACCAACTCCAACAAAAAAATTTCACCTTCAACTCACTTTAACCAACTTCAGCCCATGTCTTTCAAAATTTTCACAATTTGTAAATTATCATGTGAAAATTAATTATGTTTTCAACCCAAAAAAAACTATGCAATAATTTTTTTTTTGTGTTGGTATTTTGAAGTAGTAATTTGCAAATTATTACGTAAAAGTTATACGTATAAAAATTCCCTCAATGGATGCATTAAAAAATATCATAAATATTTTTGATACAAAAAGTCATAAATATTTTCAAAGTTGTTAAAGTATTAGCATTTATAGTATTTATTAAATTATTAAAACAAATGCAATCTATGAATTTTCAAAATTTAGTTAATTTTTAAATTTTGAGAAATATTATGCAAAAAAATAAACCAAAAAAATTATTTCTATTTTTTCATATTAACTAACTGCAACCAATTACAACCAACTTTAATTCACTTTAGCATATTTCTATCAAAAAATATTAATTTTAACTTACTTTTATCAATCTCAATTAATTTTATCAATTTATCAACCTGTATTTCACATTGAAAAGAGCAAGCCTTAATTACTGAATAAATAAGAAC
>NCQV01121982.1:0-16777 GCA_002740545.1 Lophocereus schottii
TCATCATAGGGTAGACGTATACCAGTAAGGTCATCAATGGCAAATGTCATAAGTGGACTGATTTCGTTGAGATTGTTAGGCCCATACTATGTTTTTATAGCATCATAGCTCAAGCTCCTTAAGGATCCTTTGACTTAGGATTTCTGAAAATCCCTCCAGATGTAAGATTAATGGTGCCCATATTAGTGTTGCCCCCATTGGGCTCAGTTGTGTGAAGGAGCTTATGATCCTAGCTGCAAACAACTTCTCTTAGTTCCCCGCTTTAAGCTGACCATAATAACCTCTCCTTATAAGGTCTTCTAAATTGTCCTTTAAATCCTTACATTCAGTATTGGTGTGGCCATAATCATTATGGAAGTCACATCATCTAAATTTATCTCTATTGGGATTATTTATTTTATTTGGCCTCTTTCATTTGTCATCATTCTTGTTCATCTGACATATTTCTTTCCTTGGTTTATTCAATAATAAAAAAATGCTCAAATTGTAAAGAATCTCTTGGGTTTTGTTCCTAGGTTTCGCTGGGCTTGATTTAGTGAACTCTTTCTTATGTTTATCTTTGACAAGATGTGAAGTTGTCTTCCTCATGGGGAATATGTCCCCCTGATTTTCTCAGCTTGCTCATTGAATTCTTCTATTTTAGTGAACTGGGCAACCTTAGATAAGACTTCACTAAGGTGTTGGACATCTTGTTCGTGAGTGAATCTCTAAAGGAGGCCCCTTGTAAGGCCATTCGTTAGAGCTAAGACAACCTCAATTGTAAGTGTAACTAGATAGAAGAGCCTTATGTTATTTGATTATCTAATATTAAATGTATTTGATGAAAACTTATAGGAATAATTATTTCAAAAGCAATGGAATCATTAGAATTTGAATAAGAAAAAAATAGTATGGAAGAGATGCCAATTTTGACAAATAATGAATGAATGAAGTGAAGCTCCAGTAGTGGGCATGTCAGATTCTATAATGAATGAAGTGCACGCATATATGCAAAAATATACATGTTCAAAAGGTTTTAGGATTTTAAAGTATCATAACACCAAAGGTGATGAGGGATAACTAAAACATCAAACATATGCTTGCAATCATATTAGCATAAGAAAAGCAAACAATTTGAAGAGTGAGAGGAAACGACCAACCACAAGAATGTGTAGCCCATTGAGGCTAGTCATTTCAAGGGAAAGTGATAATTGCTATAAAAATACTGGCATAAAAGTAGGGCATAAGCATGACATAAGTCTTGAGAATTCCATATACATAAGTAAGCAAAGGACAACAAAGCCCATGTGAAAAGAAGACTAGAATTGCTTAATGCTATTGGTGTGAAGACTAGTAAAAGTGTACGAACGTTAGCAATTAAGGAAAGCAAACTAGAGAATATGCCATACTTGCCAAGAAAACGTAAAAATCATTTGGATGGACCTAGGAGGCTCAGATCAAAAGAAGGTGATGTAAATGCTGTCCATGAACCTTTTTTGATAAAACCAGAGGCGATCCGAGATTTTCACTTGGAAGCTGATTGTGGTAGTGAAGGGTAAATGCGAAATGTTTTTGGGGTTGAAGCAAGGAGTATAGCGGTATGTACAGAGTTTAATAGTGTGGTGACATTTGATACCACTAATTTATTAAACAAATACAAGATTTAATTTGCTCGATTTACTGCAGTAAACCATCATCGAAACTCTATATTGTTAAGGTGGGTATTGTTATCAAATGAGGATGTAGAAACATTTAAGTGGCTTTTTTCCTAAATGGATGAAGGAAGTGGGATGGAATTTTGAAAAAACAATCATTAAAAATCAGTGTCAAATTATAGGCAAAAGGATTGAACAGATATTCGCTTATACAAGGTGTCGATGGTGTTTATGGCATATTCTTATTAAGTCTCCCAAAAAGGTAGGAGGACACAAAACGTACACTAATTTGTATAACGTTTTCATGGATATAGTTTATGAAAATTTGATTGTAGAAGAATACGGAAATAAATGGCAAAACATGTACAAGATTTTGACTTGGATGGTAAGGAATTATGTCACATGTTCTATCAAAATAGAGAAAAATAGGTTCATATCTTCATTAAAGATTAGTTTTAGGCTAGAATGTCTTCTACTCAAAGAAGTGAGAGTTTGAACGCATATGTCGATGGATACATTCATAGGAAGACCTAACTACAAACTTTTGTAGACGAATTTGAGATTTCTCCTGGAAATACAATTGAAAAGGAGATTAAAGAAGATGTTTCATGCATGAATGAGACACTTTATGCCAAATAAACTTTGCAATAGAGGTGCAATTCTAGTAGGCACACACACAAAATTTCTATAAGAGAGTGCAAGATGAGCTAAGTGCAATTATGTATTGTGATTCTAACTTAGTGAACAATCATGAACATACAGCTAAGTACAAGGTCACTGAGAGAGAAGATCATGCAAATGAGATAATACGTTAGAAAGAGTATATTGTGGTATATGACGTCTCCAATGATAAAGTAGATTGCATATGTATAATGTTTAATTGCAAGGGGTTGCTTTATACACATCCTTTCAAAATTATATTAACAAGTGAAGTGACTTTAATGCCTAAAAAATACATCTTATGGAGGTGGAGGCAAGATCCCAAGGGAGAGCATACTCAGATTAAACTAGTAGGTGTAGGGGGAAAGTCGACAGCTAAAATAGAGAGGCAAAGATATCTACAAAAGCTTTGCTACAAAGCTCTTGATCTTGCAATTAAGTCACTTGAGAAATCCATGTTTTTGGAAAATTATGTGGTGGAGGTAACCTAAAAATAGTGGATGGAAGTTAAGGGACAACTACAAGTATGGAGCAGACAGAAGAGGTTGAGGACGGTCTTAATAAAGAAGATTATGATGATGATGGTACAATGGGCTGTATGAGGAAAAATACCTTGATCCAAGTGTATGCAATTCATAGGGGCATCTGATGATGAAAAAAGAAGTGTCACTTGTAAAAATGCTTAGACGGGAAAAAGGAACAAAAGAAGATCATGCCAACCTGCCAAGTGCCAATTAGTGTTATATCATTCGACCTCAAATATTATGGTAAGAAAACTAATTGTTCATAAACTTTTGAAAGATGTGAAAATAACTTACGTGTAATTATTTATGGTTCCAAATGCCATCTATATTATTTTCCACACAAAAGGGTGATGATATGATATATGATCAAACTCCACTACACATGATTAATTTAATTGACCACGTAGTATTTATTTTATACCACTTCTCAAAACAAAATATTAATTTTCTACATTGTTTTCTATAAATAAATATAATAATTTATTAGAAGATAATTGTGATTTTATTTCTATGCTTAGGTTAATGAGATGTCAAATGATCATCGAAAGAGCACAAACTTTCTCCATTTGACAGAAGTTAGCATTACTGAAGAGAATATTGTATGTACTATTAATTTGGCACTTCATTAATATATTTGGTTAAGTTAGAACATGCTTACTTCCAATAAGTTATGTCCCCATTTGACTTATTTCATTTGATGGTGTACATTGTATTCTTGATATTAGTATTTACTAACACAATGATCTTGTGTAGGCCATTTAAGAACTGCATACTATAGGAAGTATGACTGTACTTCTTCAAATGATGGAAGTAGGAGCAGCACCTAGCAACAATGTTGGTGTAACGTCCTTTCTACATCAACATATTTGGAATTTGGAATCTGGAATACCTTGTTCTTGTTATAGTTGTTTACTTCTTTTTGTAATAATTAGGTCCCTGTTCAAATAAAACACCCTATTTACTAACTAGATTAATTGGAGTTTAGTTTAGAGTCTTCAACAGCTGCGTTGTAGTCATCAATTCATTACTATACTTGTGCAGGTCAATGCAAATCTAGAGAATGAATAACACATGACTACCTATCTTGATCATATCATAGAAGGAGGATCACAGGGATAAAATTTGCAAACTGAACTTTATGTTTAACTTCTTAGGTTTGAGCTTCATTAGCTCCTTCTTCTTTTCTTTGTTTATTGTGGTTTTTTTTAGTAGGGTTTGCATCCTTCGTATTTGGGTTTTCACATGTCATGTTTCATTTTAAATGATACATTTGTCATGTTCTATGCTTGGGACTTGTAGCCTTTTAAATTATGCAATTTTCTAATTTTTATTTGGGTTGAATGTTATTTTTCCCCTTATATAATTTATCCTTTAGTCCTAGTTTCCCTTTTTGTTATATGAATCAAGTAATGAATGGTGTTCATGCTAATTTAAGAAATTACCAATTTGAAGTCACACACAATACATAGAAGATTAAATTCAGCATATTAATATGTTCATTAACCGTCAAACTTTCTCTCTATACAAAAAGTTGTAGTCATGAAATATCAAATATAGGAATCATAATAATTTCTTATGTAAAACTATTCAATGACCAAATTATTCAGAAACATATGTCTATCTCAATCGTATCATATATGAAGAGAAGATTCTCAAGTGTAACCAATAAGAACAAACTTGTGGACTTCGTAACTAAATAATTTTCAATCGAAGACAACGATGCTTGTATGCAATAGGAGAGAACAAAAAATATAAGAGACATAGGAGATTGCAAAGTAATTAAATGAAATGATATTATAATTAAGATTCATTGGTTCATGCCAAAAAAGTTTAAAACATATTGTTTATGAGTTTAGTCTCTTCTATACATCCAAGAATCGGATCCAATGAATATTGATGTTCCAAATTTAAAATTGGATGCTTCCCTACAAACAGTTGATATGATTTCCAAATAATATCGTCAATTTTAAAAAAGGAAAAGGTACTTACACTGCCAAAAGAATAGATGGGTTAAAATTGGTAAAAGAAATTGAAATACAATACATATTTAAAACAATGAAAATGCAAGGCAGCCATTGTTTATTGGGATGTTGTTAGTGCTCCTCTTAATTTCTTAGACGTTTGGCTTGAAGGTATATTTCTTTGATTTTGGTTTGCTAGAGGGAACGAGAACTTTGACACTTACGAAAACTTGAGTTTAGTGGAGCATTATTTTGTTGCTTATATGTTGATGGGTTCTAGGAAGATATAACTGCCATTATAGAGGATACGTTAATGGAGAGATGCGTCAAGCGGTTGACAAAAATTTTTTAAAAAAATTAGACTGGATTTAGTTGTGGCTTTCTCTTTTTAGGAGGGGGGAAAATGGAATGCAATCACATCGTTGGTGGTCCATGCTGTCCATGTTAATCTCAAATTCTCACAATAGTGAAGGGAAGTCACATTATATGTACACCTTTATTACTAATTTTCCCCTTTAAATTTTAATTAAGCAAGGATAAATTGGGCAATTTACAAGCTATACTTTAAGAAAGGCATTAGCTTATTATATAACTCTAGGTCCAAAAGTCATGTACATAATATTAAATAAGATGATAATTATACGATATAAAAACTATAATTAAGCTATATAAATAATAATAACGTAAAAAGTACTAAAATGTAGAATAATAGAAATATATTGATGTGCATATATAGACTGAGATGTGAAAGAAAAAAATATATAAAATAAATGTGGCAATATGGAGATCAATTTGAAGTAACAAAATCATAATTAACAAAATTACGGAAAATATATGACTTATTTTATAACTCATTAGCCACTAGAGGAAGAAGCAACAGTAGCACTTGAGTGGAGAATTGCAATCTACTGAAAATAGGGTGACAGGTGAGGTTCAGGTCATCTCGGAAAGCAAAATGGAGGAGTGGGAATGTGGAATTACCACAAAAAGGGGTTACGTTGGTTTCTATTTTTTCTTTTTTTTCCCCTCTCCCATTTCACGAAATAGAGCCTAGTTACTACTATTGGTCAACATTGTTGACAATGCTAACCATTTAATTTTGACATATGTAAAAGTAGGAAACAAAGTTGTACAACACTTTAGCCTTATCGACTTCATAGATAGTTTCATAAATAAAATAGATAGATATGTACATACATATTGAAAATTATGTCGACTATATATGACTTCATAAAACCCATTTAGCAACTAGCTACAAAATCTATGATAAATTTTGTTGGCCGACTATAACGGTCACATTATTATGCTATTAGTTGGGCAATTGTAGATGATTAGTTACGTATTTATCATCCCCATTAAATTCCTATTAACTAGTCGTCGGTTACGAGCTATATACTACTATTTATAAGGGCTTTAGTGGCTTAATTCTGCATCAGTGGCTGAAGCCTAGACATTAGCCCTAATTCTCTCTTCCCTCCTCTCCCGCCAGCCTCACCATCAACCAGGCTTGAACTTGGGGTGTGATAATTACGGTGACTCTAGTAGCCACTATCAATTCTAATTCAACAACTCGTGGGAGATTTTCGAGCAACAAGATATACGATTTGACATTACTAAGGTGTGTCCTTATTTTGCAACAATGGAATCAGAGCTAAATTGCTCGGTATTGGCCCGATTGGTTGTACCCTAATCTGATATATGATTAGTTTAATGTTTGCAATTATGCATGTGAATCAAAGCTGCGGGTACTCTATGAATTCAGGTGGCATAATTCGTCTAGTTTAATTAAGCAAAGTATGATTATGCATAATATGTGTCCGTTCCAAAAAGCATGATCCTTTGAATTGTTGAATGTGATTATCATTTAAACAACTGTTCAAACGCAAATCTCTTGATTAGTTCATGGAAATAAACTATTCAGAAAGCATGTTTACGATCATGCATATATACGATCATCCAATAAATTACAAATCTTTGCTTTCATGCACCTTCAAGTTTTATTCTTAAAATAAATAGAATTTGCTATAGCTCAGGCTTAAACCCTAACCCTAACACAGAGTGTCACTCTGCACCAATCTAAGGCAAGATTTAACAAGGCCTAACTCAGCCCATCACCCTAGCAGCCTCGCCTTTGTGGCTCCGGTGGTGGTGAATCTAGTGGGGTCTCCATGGCCCTCAAAGAATCCACCTTTGCTCATAAAAATAAAAACAAAAATAGAAATAAAAAGGGGATGCGATCGGGATACGAATGGCACATACCCATCAGCACCACCTCGAAGGATTGGCACATGTACGTCACGTGCTACCACTAAGGGATTAATCAGCTGACTTCTTCCTCCATTACCCTCCAAACACATTGATCTACGCCATCACTGTCAGAAAACCATGCATCGATGCCACAAAGGATGTGCATAGGCCTATGCACTGTAAGAGGGATCGTGCGTAAGGTGCGTGAATGGCATCAACTGACTCGAATTTGGCCAATCTACACCTTGGTGGAATTGGTTTCAGCCAAGGAGTTCTGGACAGAGGCTCATGGGCATTCGATCAGTGGCGAAGGATGGCGGCATATCATCCCTTGGGTGTTCGGTGTTTCTAAGTTGATGGCAAAACCTCTCGGCAACAATGGCTACCGAGAAGTGAGAACACCATTGTCGATGTATGGTGACAGTAGCGAAGTGGGTCGAGATGAGCATATGCTGTTTTGAGTGGAACAAGGACAGCAGTGACAGAGAGAGTGTGTCGGTAGAGAGAGGGCTCCAGTTAAAATGGATCGTAGGAGCTGAGTAAAAGGAGGAAGGGGCCTCGGGTAATTTGGGTTTTATTCCCAAAAAAAAATATCTTTTTGGAGTAGTATATTTATGTTTTAAACAATTATCAAGGCTATTGTTTGGGGCATGTTTATAATTTTATTGTTGAATTATGATTATATCTCCAAGTTCATATGATATGTAGCATATAATTAGTCGTGGAATAGAATTAAAATTTCAAATTAGTTTTAAATACATGAACTTGTTATAATAGCATTAATATGTTTAATGTCGAATATTACACGTTAATTTGTCATATAAGTTCATTTTATATGAAACAACTCAAAGTTATAAATTGCATGTTAAGTGATTTATAAATCATTTGGCTTGAAGTGATATGAATTTGTTTCATATTACAAGTAATATCATATAATATTGCATTTGAATTTTTTTTTAAGTTTTATATTATGGTATATTGTACATGATATTGTGTTTTATATTATATGAACCCGTTCCATGCAATTTAAAATGCGAAATGTTATTTGAATATGTGTTATGCCATTATTTGAGACATATGGTATGTGATTATTTCATGAATCCGCTTCATGAAATTTTAAGTTCGCAATATTATGTGAATACTTTTATTAATGATTTATGAATAATGTTTGAATATGTTTCAAATAATTCATTATATTGCATGAATGTGTTTTATGCTAATTATGTAATTGAGCAACCCATTATGAATCCATTTCATCAATGTGTTTGTAATTATAAATTTGGTTTATATAATTATTTGCAAGTGTTATGTGAATAATTATAATGACATATGTTTCATAAATTACATTATATAAATATGTTTTATATAATATTTAGTTACATGAATATGTTTCATGATAGTCTGTTATTTAATAACCATATATATAAATACGCTTTGTGCAAATATATGAGCAGTTGTGAATCAGTTAATTGTTCTATCGTTGCTCTAGTTAACAAACATGGTTCATGGAGTTTCACATGAATTAGATTCATACCATTATGTGGTGTTTATTCATTTTATGAATTTGTTTCATGAAATTAAATTTGCAATATTATATGAATGTGTTTTATATAATTTGCGAGTTTTTCTTTGAATTTGTTTCGTTGAAATTTTAATATTATATGCATATGTTCTACATAATAAATTGCGATTAAAGTTTGGATGTGTTTCATGTCACAAGTCATGTTTTATTCGATTGTGTAAATATGTTTCATGTCAATTAATTAGCGGTGTTATACAAATGCATTTTATATATACAATCTAAATTCATAAAATTATGAAGTGTTTTTGCGAGTAAGTTTCATGTTTTCTATAATTATATAAATATGCTTTGTATAATGTTCTCTGGGCTTTAATAAACTTCTTTTGTAAAATCTTATTATTCGGCTATGTTTATAATTTATTTTATTATATAAATATATTTTATGTAATAATCTGAATTTTATAGTTGATATTTCAACGATAAAAGTTTAAATGACATATTAGTAGTTATTTAAATTCAATTTATATAGTGATATAACTTCATGTAAATTTGTTGTACATGATTTAACTGAATATCTTTGTGATATTTCTAAAGTGTTAACTAGTTTAACCATTTTGCTCTCCATAAATTTTGTTTTATAGAATAAGTGATAATTAAATTATAGAAATGTCTAATTCATGTTTATATGTGATGATTATGAGTTTAGCGAAATTTTCGATCATGCGATATGAATGATTGAGTTTTTGATAATTTAATTATTTGACAATATGCCTAAGGCCTATCTTTTAAAATATATACTTCTAGATATGGCAATTTGGTTGGTAATTTGTTTACTAATGAAAGGTTTGATAGCGCTGACTATGACACAAAGTGTCAGAAGATTAAGTTTCTTGTAAATGAGCATAAAGTGTTAGAACACTCATTAGGTTTTAGGTCTTCTACAATGGCAAAGATGGTACCACTATTAAGCAGTATCGAGAAAAACTTAAAGGCATACCAAAAATGGTTCGAGAATAGATCGATCAACATGCTATACTTTGCGGTATTGCATCTATAATGATCTAGTGTTGAAATTGAAAGTTATCCCATGGTTGAGTACATGTGGGATTAGCCTAGCTTCAAGTTCGCCCACATTCATTTCCTCTTAAAGTTGCAAATCCAAGGTTCATATTGGAAAAAGGAAAAAGGCTAAGGGAAATAAAGAGATGCACGTAGCACATGCAAAGTGCTACAACTACAAAATTAGGGGCCATGTGCTCAGGATTGTCCTAAGCTGATTGAAGTACCTTCTTTCATAGTTTTCCCTGAATAATATGTGCACTTCCAAGCATCAGTTGCTAACTATAATCCCTAGTGGATTGTAGACACGGGAGCAACCAAGCACATAGTTCAGGATTGAGTTGATTTTGTGAACTTTCGTTGCTATATGAAGGGTTCACAAATTGTCATTTTTGGTATTGACTATGAGGAATGTGTCCTTAAAATAAGGACATGTCTTCACAAAGGGAATGCATTGCTTCTTCACAATGCTCTCTATGCACTTGTGGGGCGATGCTCCCTTGTGTCTTTTGTTTATAAGATTAATTTTCATCTAGATATCTTAGATATCATATACAATGGCAATTGTTAGGCCATATCACATTGAAGATGCTTTCAATGTTTTGGATAAAACAAGACATATTCCATCTTTGCCTTATTTTTGACTCTGTTTTGAGGCATGCTCAACGAGCTAACTAAATATGGTCTATTAAGATCGATTCTTTACGGTTAAATTGCATATGTGTGAGTCAAGTTTAGTTAGGGAAGCAACTATAAAGTCTTTTAACAAGGCTTCAAGAGCAATGAATCCCTTAGTGATTCATTCAATCCAGACATCTGCAGGCCCATGAGTGTGAGTGCAAATCATGGAACGATATATTCATGATTATCTCACTGCTATTTGTTACTTCATGTGTTCATATACTTTACAACGGAAGTAGAACTCAATTGGAATACGGTATTAGAACTCTTCGAGCCAAGGTATTAGAAATATTCAAACCAATTGAGGTCATAAATATCTTCTTTGTGAAATGAATTTCGCAGTATCGATTTTCATAATGATAACTTCCCAAGGTTTTGGTGAAATTTAAAAAAAGACCTTAATTTGTATAGTTACAACAAGACCTTCAACCATCTCTCAGTGACATGGAGGATTTGAATTCTCACTAAGTCACCGAGGATGGCATACCTCCCTTATTTGATAGGAATGGTGAAGGTTTATCTATTAAGGAGAATGAGATTCATCCTTAATCTCCAAATGTTGAGGAGAGTTAGCCTGAGAATGAGGTTTATTTTCAATCTCTCATTCCTAAATATACAATTAGTCCATATGTTTAGGGTCCCACCTCCAAGGGATACTAGGAGTATTTCTCTCTATGCACTGGTCTTATACCTCTTAGAGAAAGGAGGAAGGATTTCTCACCTAGGAAGAGCAATAATGAAGGTCCCAAGATCCAAAGGAGTGGGTATGGAAGAATTCATGAATGATATTTCTAAGTTGAAGAGGATGTATTCCAATGCACTTTCTTGGAAGTTAAGGAACCTAACTCTTATCAAGAGGTGATTGATTCACCAAAGCATAAAGCGTGGGTGAACGTTATGAGGGATGAGATGGACTCAATGGCAAGATAAGGTTTGAGAGCTCATTGATCCTCTACCCTAACGTAAGTCTATTTGAAACAAATGAGTTTTCAAGATAAAATATTTAGTAGATGGTTTAATCAATAAGTTTAAGCCTAGTTACTCCTAGCCCTGGTTGCTCATTTGGAGTTTGAGTTGTTCGAAATGGACGTAAAGATTTTTTTTTTCTCCTCAATGGTAATCTTGAGGAAAAGATTTTTATGGACAAATCCATTAGTTTTGTATCAAAGGAACAAGAGGACAAGGTGTGTCATCTTAAACAGTCCATATATGATCCTAACCTATCTTCGAGATCATAGTACTTTAAGTTCTATAAAGCTATAACTTAGTTTAGCTTGTCTGTAGTTTCATAAGACTAGTGTGTATATATGTCAAAAGATCAACATGGGGGATTATGTTTCTTATCATGTAAGTTAATGACATACTATTGGCTAGGAACAACTTACAGTTGATCGAAGCTACTAAAAAGTGTGCCCTATGTCTTTGAGATAAAGGGTATGGGTAAAACTAGGTATGTTCTAGGAGTGGAATAATCCAAATTGTCCCAAGATGTATACATTTAAAAGGTCTTGGAATGATTTTGGATGTATAATTCCAAACCCCTAGATACTCGGTTGAGAAGGGTCTAACCTTGAGTCTTGACCAATGGCCTAAAATAGATGATGAAATGGAGATAATGAATAGTATCCCTAACACTAGTGTCATAAGAAGCTTAATGTAAGCCATGTTATGTACAAGACCTAACATTGCTTTGCGGTTGGTTTGGTAAGTCGCTATCAAAGTAACCCAGGACTTGTTGATTGGTAAGCCATCAAGAGAGTCAAGCACTACTTTTGTCGCATAGCTGACTTAGTCTTTTGTTATCAAAGAGGAGACCTCAAGTTGAGAGAATACTTAAATGTTAATTGGGGTGGTGACTTGGATGACTCTAGGTCAATCTCAGGACATGCCTTCACCCTGGGTGAGAGAGCCATGTCATGGAGACAAATAGCATTGCCATTAGGTATGTATACATTGACAAGATGATTATGCTCCATTGACTAAACCTATTCCTAGTGATGCATTCAAAACTCATTTATTGAGTCCAGGAATTCATAAGGTTTAGATCTTATTTGTGTCTTGTTATGTGATAGACATGTTTATTTTGTGAATGAGTAAAATGCTCATGGTTTATTGTTGCCTGTTAGGCATATTGAAATGTCATAGACTTCTGATTGGCCTAGTCACATAGGCAATCACCCTGACGCTTGAGTAGTGGGTAGGATGAGACTAAATCGTATTGACACTAGGTGTGCAATATTGATTACTCACACTGAAAGCATATAAGTGAAATAAATATAGTCGCCTCAGTGAGTCTAAGGTGAGAATCAAGGGACTCGAGTATGAAATAAGATTTCATATTGAAGCCTTAAAAGGCAAATCTTGAGCGTCAAGATTAACATTCGGTATGTTGATCTAGTGACTCAGGTTAGATTTTTGGATGAAAATCTAAACTGACGATTCGCATGGCATAGAGAGACGTACCCAGCTGAGTGGAAGCTACATCATGATACACATCTCATACTGTGTGTGCTTATAAGACAACCCATACATTGAGCAACAATTGACTTCCCTATCTCTTATTACTATGTGACCCTATGGACGATGACTCTTTGACTTAAAGCTATGATATGAAGTCAAAACTTGATGATGCTACCTTAATGTGTTTCTTAAGGGCCATGATGTATATAGTTCAGTGAGAACACATTGGAAAAGCAGCTAAGCTGAGATGAAATTTCACGAGTGTTTAAGAAAAAATATATCCATCATCACTATATCAGTTGGGGCAATTATATTGAGTATATAATCATATGATGTATCATATGGCATAAAGGGACTAGGTATGTCACTGGTGATGTTGAGGATGATTTAGGGTATCGTATTTCTTGAAAGTGTTATGTTAGTTAGATGATGACTTAATATAACACTACTGGTTCCTTTTTGGTTGGACGCCCCATTTCCAATATAAGGTGTGACGAGATTAGTTAGGAAAGAAAATATAACTTATGGTTTATGTGGACAAGGGGAGCTATTGACCGAGTGGAACAGTCACATTATTATGCTATTAGTTGGGCAGTTACAAATAATTAATTATGTATTAATCATACCTATTAAATTTCTATTAACTAATTATTATCGGTTACAAGTTATATGTTGCTATTTGTAAGGGGTTTAGCGGCTTAATTCTACATCAGTGGCATAAACCTAAACATCAGCCCTAATTCTCTTTTCCCTCCTCTCACGCTAGCTTCACCAATAATTAGGCTTGGATTTGGGGTGTGACAACTACGGTGACTCTAGTAGACCATAAGTTCTAATTCAACAACTTGTGGGCGATTCCCGATCAACAAGATCTATGCTTCTACATTATTAAGGTATGTCCTTATTTTTTGACAATATTCTACCAAAAAAAAAAACACAATTGTATAGTATTGTGGCTTGAGTAAGGAAAAGTAAGATGGAAAAAGTGAAAATATGGATGTCATCTTTAGGTTGCGAAGAGATATGTTAATATCAGTGCAGTCATGGCTCGTCAAAGCTATTGGGAATTTGAGATACGGTTTGGTAGTTGAATGGGGAGATTGTCTTCAGAATTTTTTTTTTAAGCAAGTGCACATTAACTAGAAATTAGGGGTGGGCAACGAGCTGGGTAGCCATTGGGTCAAATGGGTTAGCCCGTTTAAAATAGGACCAATAAAGGGTTGGGTCAATAATGGACCAGGTTACTAGTGGGCCGACCTGTTAAGGCATATTAACGGGCCGTATTAGGTCGGCCCATTAATGGCCCCGTTTAGTGACCTATTATTTTTTTAATCCTACTTGATGCACTAGTTTACATGTTCCAATTAGTTAAGCTTATTACTAACACTTTATACATAATAATAATTATTATACATATTGTTTTGTGTAAATTTGTTCCTTTTTAAAATAGACCAAAAACGGGCCGCCCATGGGCTAAGTCGACCCGACCCAACCCATTTATTGGCACAAAAGGCCCGGCCCAAATGATTAACCGGCCAGCCATGGCCAGACTCGATCCGCTGTGTAAACGTGTCGGCCATAATGCAATACAATCCGATCCATTGCTCACCCTTACTAGCCATACATTAAATTTTCAAAATTACATACATAAAATGAAATATATAGACTAGATAGATTAACATGTATGCAATATTGATCCTTGAATGAAAGTTAATAGAATTCAATCAAAATCATAAAATACTAACATCAAATGATATGAAAATAACTAAACTATATTACTTACAACTGTCAAAGTTTCTGTTGTAAACATATCCTCGATCTTGATCAATCATACAATCATCTTGCAATGAATTCAAGAGGGAAGTATAGAGAGACAAAGAGACAGAGAGAGAGAGTATATGAAAGTTATTCATTGTTTGCTGTTATATTAATGCTTAAAAGATGAATCATATCTTATATACATAGGTTATGAGAAATATCTTGCTAACTAATCCTATAACTAATCTTGCTAGCTCAGCTGAATTTATCTTTTATGTTGAGCTTGTTTCTTTTCTTTTTCTTGCTGTTGCTGGGAAGGAGTCTTCCACTAGCTCCCCTCAAGCTTGGAATGTTGAGGCAACATGCCAAGCTTGTCCAAAAGTGTCCAATACTGCTATGAGGGGAGTATTTTGGTTAATATGTTTGCCAGCTGTGAATGTGTAGGACGACAACCCCATTGTAGCAATCCTTCTAACACTTTATCTCTAGTAAAGTGGCAGTCAATTTCAATGTGTTTAGTACGTTCACGAAATACAGGGTTGTGGGCAATATGTAGGGAAGACTGATTGTGACAGTGTAAGGTGACAGGCTTGAGGTTGGAAACACCTAGTTCTTGAAGAAAGTTGACAAGCCATGCAACTTCAGCAGCTGCCTGTGCCATTTCTCTATACTCAGCCTCAGCTGAAGATCTTGCAATGGTTCCTTATTTCTTGGATTTCTAACTGATGGGAGATTTGTCCAAAAGAACAACATATCCAGTTACTGATCTTCTACTTATTGGACAAGATGCCAGTTTGAATCAGAGTACGCTATGAGTTAAAGAGAGTCAATGCCCCTAAGTAATATGCCTTAGCCTGTAGTTGCAGATATATGTCTGAGGGGGTGATCTAATGCTGCCATGTGAGAAGAAGTGGGTTGTTGCATAAATTGAGTCAGGGTCTGTGCTACAAAGGAAATATCTGGCCTTGTGTTAGATAGGAAATTCAATTTTCCAATATAAGTTCTATATAGGGTACGATCTTCTATAGGTACCCTAATGTCAGGGGTAAGCTTATAGTTTATAGGTAGTGGTGTGGCAGTTGGCCTAGCATGTAAATGACCAGATTCTTTGAGTAGATGTCAAATAAACTTCCTTTGAGTGGGAGTTACCCCATCATGATGGTGAGTGACTTCAAAAGCCAAGAAATAATGAAGAAATCCTAAATCTTTGATACCAAAGGCAGGGTTTGAGCTTTGCTCAAGGTCTTGAATGGTAGCTGGGTCCGAGCCTACTAAAGGAATGTCATCAACATATACTACTACTATGGTCAGATACTGAGCTGAATGTTTGAGAAAAAGACTATAATCATTCTTGGAATGTGTATAGCCTTGTGTCTTGAGAAAATCAGCAAGTTTGGCATGCCATTGTCTAGATGCTTACTTAAGCCTTTGTAATCTGCAGACCTTGTTAGCAGGGTTAGGTATGCCTTCAGGCATCTTCATATATATCTCTTCATGCAAATCCTCATGTAAAAATGCATTGTTAACATCAAGTTGGTAGAGAGGCCATTTCCTAGCTGCTGCAAGAGCTATAATGGCTCTTATAGTTATCATTTTCACCACAGGGGAAAATGTTTCAGTGTAGTCAATCCCTTCCTTTTGTGTATTCCCTCTAATAACTAGCCTTGCTTTGTACCTTTCTAAGGATTCATTAGCCCTTAAGTTTATTTTGTAGACCCATTTTGAGCTAATGGCCCTTTTTTCAGGAGGTAAATCTACTTCAGTCTAAGTATGATTGGCTTGTAATGCATCAACTTTAGCATTCATTGCCTGTACCTTGTGAGGTGATCAAATAGCTTCTTTGTAAGTAGTTGGTTCATGTAGATGGTCAAGCTGATTTATTTGTTGCTATTGTACTGATGTAAATGCAGAAAAAGTAACTAAGTTGCACCAATGTTGTGTGGTAGAAGATTGAGATTTGGGTTTATGAGCACAGACATAGTCTTGCAGATATGATGGAGGTTTGGAAGTTCTGGTGGATTGTCTAGTGGGAGCTTGTGGAGGAGGTAAGTGCTGGGAGGGTAGAAGAGAGTCATCTTGTGGAGATGCAGGAGAAGGCTGGATCTGTGGGGGAAAGACTATCAGTAGAAGTTCTAACTTCTGGAGGATTAACTGAGAAATCAGGTTGATAGAGAGAAATATCAGATGTTAAAACTATGCTATTAGGTAGCACAAGGTCAGAAGAGGATAGTTGTGAGTAAGGGAAATATTTTTCATGGAATAAGATATCCC
>NCQV01121982.1:25683-37840 GCA_002740545.1 Lophocereus schottii
GAGGAATGTAAAAGAACTGTAGACATAAGACTGAAATTTCCTTGTGCGAGACCTAAAAATAGGAAAAGTGGAGAGCTTTTATCATCTCGTAAAGGCTTGATTTCTGATCTCTCTTCAGGATCTTGTATATGAGCTAATTCTTTCAAGTTTGGTAATATAATACCTTCCTTATTGCCAAGGATTTGAACACAGAATCTGGGGAAGCCCAACTTACCAGCAAATCCCTCCCTTTGTTATTTTGATCTATGATTCTAATATATTATATTCATTCAGAAGAATGTAGAAGTTGAGGCATACATAAAGCTTCATACGCCTGATTGGATAATATAACAAGTGAAATTACGTTATTTTTAAAGCACTATCATTCAAGAATTGATTCTTATACAATGTATGTATATAAGCTTTTAAACAATAAAGTGCAAATTTTTAAATATTAAATTATGGTTACGCAATCGATATAACTAAATATTAACACAAAACATGAAGTTTATATTAGAGAAATATTCAATCCAAATAATAGCGTGGAAATCAAATTTAGCTAAAGAGTATTCTCTAAAAACGACTCTAATATTGTAGTACCATTATCTTACTAATTATTGTAAGGGTTGTTAAATTAATATTGCTCTGCCATACTTATCAGGATTCAACACACTATGGTTGAATCTCATTGTATTCTATTAGTGTCAGTGCATATTTCTGCAAATATTATGAATAAAGAGTAAGAATTGAAAGAACAAAATTTTGCTGCTTGTAACTTCATATTGTGAGTGCTTAAAGACTCTGCTATGTTTGTAACTTTAACTCTATTCTACTGATATCATAACTCATCAACTAAGCTCATGTATCCAGTACAGCCCAATAATAAGTCGTTAAAAAGGCAATTATTTTTTTGGTGTGAAAAGATTATTATTAAACAGTAAATAGCGCATACCACAATCAAACCTTCAATATGAACTTGCATAATAATTTATGTTTTTTTCCATGTCATTTTCCTGCCCTTCTCTCCCCTTCATATTTCACAATAGATAACATTTGATCTCTTGCCCATACAGACAACCAATTTAAACCTAATAATAATTGCTTCAAAAATATATATACTAAATAATACAAATACTAGGCAAAAGGTGTCAAAATTCTCCCTAAAACATAAACCTGTAATAGCAGTCTCTGTTGCTTTCCATCACATTCCTCTCCCTTCCCCTTACTATCACACTACGAGCCTGTTCGTTTCAGTATTGCCCAACTGCAATGCTTCTAACTGCTCTCAACCGCTTCCACCTACTTTGACCCGCTCTAACTACTTCGAGCAGCTTGCAACTGTTTACATTATTTTACAAACGCTAATCCATCTACTTCCAACTACTTAGAACTGCTCATAACCATTTCTAACTTCTCAGAACAGTTAACTGCTGATCACAACTGCTCTCAACTGCTTACAACTATTTCCAACGTCTAATCTCTCACCCTTGTAGACCTATAATTTGAGCTGATTTCCACGGAGGTACATGTCCCGCCTCATGTCACATTCCTGTTCAAAAACCACCTCAAAAAAGCAACAACCTGGCAAAATTAAACACAAATAACAAAAATAATTAAATAAATAATTGAGCTTCAGAATCCAAAGAAGATGAGCAAATGGAAGCCGTAAAAGAAAAATTAAAGAAATGTATATATTAGCATAACCGCAAGAACTATGTTAGCAAATTTTAGGAATCAAACGCCTATGAATTTGGTGCATAACATGTAGGAGCAAACAACATTTTCACGTCACTCTAATGAACCACGTCTCTTGATGCATTTCAATATTAGTCTGTCAAAAATTTAGCCACCCCAAATCCATTCAAAGAATTGAGGGTCTTAGACAAGATTGTAGAACCAAAACTCATTTAGATCAAAGTCATTATGGATATCGTCAACCTGGTTGGGGTTATAGTTAATCTATTTGGGTTCGGCCTTTTTTTGAAAGATGTTTGGCACGAGATTTTTACTTGTTTAGTTATTTGTAATGAGCTTTGCCGTTTAGTGACATACGGTAACCATCAAACTTGACTTTAAAAACCCTTGTGAGTCTTTCTTCTCTTTTCTCCCTGTTAGTCACCATTGCGATCTATTACTAGCATACCACATCTATTATGCACTATTGCCAATATTACTTAACCTTTCTTTTAACGACAAACAATACCTCAATATCTTATTGAATTAACAAGTCACTTTGTAAATAGTTCATCTTGAGAATGGAAAAGGAAATCACCGCATCATTATGTATTTTTTGAAATTTGTTATTTATAACAGTTGGATATTGATACAATTATGTTTTAATTTTTTTTATTACAGTTAAAACCGCAAGCGCACAACATAGCTGTAGATAGTAACTAGTAAGTACGAACCGATTCCACATGGAACTCACTTTCAATTGACAGAACTAATTAATGTACTCAAGCTAGACAAATCAAGTTTGAAGGTTTTAGTGATCAGCTAAGAAAACAATAACAACTAGGAATACGAACAAGGAATCAGAACAATAAAATACTCAAGTTGGAATTAACAACACAATTATGCTAGCGAATTAATCACTAACTCCATCGAACTTACCAAAGCATGTGACACGAATGGATACACCGTGAGTTAAGCTCATCCCTCCCTCTTTCAAGGGTCGAATATTAATCCTAAAGCTATAGTCGCCTATTTTCATGGGACCAACAATCAAGGGACTAAAAGGTTCACAATCTCAAATCATAATTAGAATTTCAATTATTTTTACATCAAAATCCTATTTGTCAACTAAGTCACACTAGGTAAAGGTTTTGCCTTTCAATGTTCCCCTAAACCTAATAAAAATAGATGAATGCTCTTTTTAAAGCAATTCATCAAACATATGGCTAGCGAAGTAGAATTCAATAACACAAACATGGGATAAGTAAGGTTTGGGACTAAATCGTGATTCAATTAGGCATAATTGGCATAAATAACAACCCAAGTTGGGAGATTACCCACTAATCATGGTGCAAATCATAACACAACAATCATAAAACATCATAGTAACAATCACTAAAGAACTAATACAACGAATGCCAGAGAGAAATTTAGAAAACAAACTTAGGAATTGAGAATCTAAATGAACAAAAGTCTCAAATCCAACAATAGGAATCTTCAAGAAATTTCAAGTATTAATGTGCTAAAATGTACTTAGAACCCTAATTGAAGCTCTAGAGGAAAGAACCTCCAAATAAAAACACCAAGCTCCTTTTAAAAACAAGAACAGCAACCGACCTAAGAAATTGCATGGGCAACATGGTCATGCCAAACAGCACTGGTCATGTTGCACCTTTTTCCTAAATTGTGTCATGCGTGATGTGATCGTGTTGAATGTTATGACACCCCGTGTCACTGTCCAAAATTGACCCTGAAGTTCTGCAAGGTACTTGCATGGCTATACCATTTTGTATGGCACCCAATGTCATTTAATTCAACTTTTACTTGCTGGCATGGGAATGTAGTTTGGCACAGTAGCTCGTGTTGCCCCTTTTTCATTAGCTTCCTACTTGATTTCTGTCCTCCTCTACCTTTCTTAGCTCTCATTGCTCAACTCAGTTAGGATAAAGTAAGAGATTGGAACCAATTAAGCAGGTTTTAAGGAAAGCCGACCAAATTTTCCAAATTAGACATGAGAACTAAAGATACAGGAGGGTTTGGGTATCAAAAATGGATAAAATATAGATTTAACAAGTCCCTCATGCTTATCTCTTGGTTGTCCCTAAGGAAAACTAATATCTTAAATGAATAGAGAGAGATAAACCCCTAATTAGCCTCATCAAGTATGAGAATAACAATTAACTAATCAGACATAATCATGCCTCAGAGGTAGCTAAGTCAAGGTCTCCAAAACATTTTCAACAAAACACAAACACCATCATCTATAAATGACATGCCTAAATACAGCAAATCAAACACCTCATATTGAATCAAATAGTGAGATGAAACATCCATCAATGAGTGGTGAGCAAGAGTAACTAGTAGAATTCTAACTTTAGCAGAAATTGGAACAGTCCTCTCAAATTTGTTTAGATGTTAACCTTGGGTACACTTGATACTCAAACCAATCATGAGAACTACCTTAAACTTGATAAAGTTCTTAATTTGCCATCACTTGATGGAAAATGAAAAATTCCAATCATAAGGACTTGAAAAAACGGTGTAGTGGGGCTAAGGTTAAGGGCGAGAAGGGGAATCAATTTGAGAAAGGTGAAGCTATTATTCAAAAGACTAGAGAGTAAAACACTTCCACAACGATAAGTACCAAAACACTAACTTCACACCCCTAGTTGAAGGAGGAAAAAAAAAAAGCCACGAACCCCAAGAAGGAGCACAAGGAAGGATTTGATACAAATATATTAATTCAATTACCATGCTAAATACTTTATTCACAACTTCACTTTTTTTCAAATTTTTTATTTTTCACAACTTTTCCTTTTTTTTCAGGAAGTAAAACCAATATATGTGTGAATAGAATGGGAAATACAAAATGAGAACTCACAATCTGTTAAATCATAAACCACTATTGGAAACACCTAAAAGATCAATCAATCCTCAAAAATATATACAACTCAATATAAAACTACTGCTGCAGTAGACTTTGTCAAGGGTATGAGAATTATGCATAGGCCAAGGGTGCAGTGAATATAGGTGCAAGATGAAACAGTGAAACGTACAAAGGACTAAGAAGAGGAAAATCGCACATAAATGAAAGGTTTTTATGCTCATGTGGCTATAAAAATCAAAGAATGCTTCAATCATATCACCATATGCACATGCTAAATGTCATCTCAAAAAGAACCAAATCAAGTTCTAGTGATACAATCACGAAGGAGCCACACATAAAAGGGAATATGGGGCTACATGTAATGAATAGTTATTAGGCTCAAAATCTGACAAGTCAATCTGTCATAGTTAGTGCAACTTACTCAAAGACGCGCTCCTTATCAAGTTCAACCAAAGCAAACCACATGATTCTAAATACCAATTGGCATGCAACATAATATAAAGCAATACATCATAGGAGGGGTTTAAGTTTCAAATACTGTTTCTAAAATTTTTTAATTTTTAAATTTTTCTTTTTTTTTTCAAAATCAATAAATCTAACTAAGAAAGCAATAAACAAAGAGGATAATTAAGAGAAGCGTAAGAACGAGTACTTGTGAAGCTTATGAATGCCGACGAGTACTTGTGAAGCTTATGAATGCCGAACTCGATCACTTCTCCTTTCGCGATGCAACATCTAATCTAAATGCTCTAAATTACATGCTCCACCTGATCAAAAATATACAAATCACCTAATAAAACCACATGAAATTCTAGCTACATAATGTGAATGCAAGAGATGTCATTCAAACCACTGCCTAAAAAACCATAATTTCACCTATGCTTAAAATTTTCATTGACCTCAATGAAAAGGACATGCAAAGGAACAAGGAAAAGGAAGACTATTGTAGTGGAAAGCGGAAGTGGTGGAGGAGGGGAAATCCACGAGGGCCACTCTTATTCTCCCTTTTTTCGAAAAGGAATTAAATGCTTATGTTGCCTCCCAAGGAGTGCTTATTTTAGGTCCCTAGCTTGGCCTTTACCTTAAGCAATAGATGGTGACGGGAAGGAGGGAGGTGGTGCAATTGGAATAGTGAATGGTGATGAATCCACCACCTCTGCAGAATAAAAACACTTGTGCCCCCGAAACTAGTCAAGATTAGCGAAGGCAAATTGAAAAGGGAGGAAGATCGCATTTGGGGCATTCCATCCCCATCAAACATCTTGATGCTAGAAATAGCTGCAGGAATAACATAGGTCATAGGGACTGCAGGAATTAGAGACACTTGAGGGGCTATGGAAAATAGGAGGTATGTGGGTGGAAGGAAACAAAAATCACCGGGCTCCCCCGAAAGTTATGAGAAATTCAACCTGCAGGCACATTAACCACTGCCCCTGTAGTAGCCAGGAATGGANNNNTAAGGATAACGGGGACTTGAGAGTTGTCATCCATATCCATAACTTTAAAGTCACATAGATGACAAACTTACGCACCCGAACTAGAATGTCCACCAGAATACCCACTAGGGTGCCTGATATAGTAATCTGCTAGCTGAATGGTCGTTAGTGGTTGGTTTCAGGTCTTGTAATTCAAGCTTCCTATAGAGAGAGAGAGACAGAGGGGGAGAGAGAGAGAGAGAGAGAGAGAGAGAGAGAGAGAGAGAGAGAGAGAGAGAGAGAGAGACATCAAGCTCACACTAGCTCCTAAATCACAAAAAACTCTCTCAATCTTCCAGCTTTTTGGAGAAAAAAAACAAATGTGGGATATTCTGATGGAAACAAAAATAGATATATATTAATTAGTTCTTATATACTTCATAAAGCAGTGCATAGTGGCTAGTTAGCTGCCTGTTGCTCCGTGTGGAAGGTCGCAAGTTCGACAGCTTGTGCTGCTTTCTTTGTAACGTTTTTTTGGAAATCTTTTTAAAAGCCTGTCGGACGATGATATCATGCTTTACTTTCAAAACATGAGATCTCGTCGGGGACAACTTTCTTACCTACGCACTTTATTTTTAGAACTATTAAAATTTATGTAATATGTATTATTAATCTCGCCCCTGTGCTTTGAATCCTAACTCTGCCTCTACAATACTTAGATCCCCTATTGAACAAGGGATGGAGAAACTATCAGGATCCTACAACTTGAATGCTGACTTACTCTAAAGAAATGTGCTACACACCTCTCCAATGGAAACCATCGAGACCTGCTGAAGCTTCCTTTCTTGGAAATGAGTTCCCTCAAAAATTTCAGTTAAGAGGGTGCTTCCTTGAGAACCATGAAGGAGAGGACACTCATATAAATCCTTCTCAGCATATATGGGAATCTCACATGCCTGGGCTACAACTTAGATAGTGTCCTCTAACTGAACAGTAGATGTGGCTAGTAGCATCAAGCTAGAGGTGATTGAGTGTGCTTATCCTTTGAACTCTAGTTCTCTCCTTTCTTCATCCCTTCTGTTTCTATAGAATTAGCAACTCAAATTGTCTCCTGAATTACTATCACTCTCCAGTAACTCCTCACCTTTCACAAACACTAGATTGATATGAACCCTGAAATTTGACTCAGGCAGGCCCAGTAGATGCCCCTGAGGTTGGGACAAAATGCTAACCTATTGAACTCTCTGTGTAATTTGAATGTCTATCACCTTCTGATGAGAAGCCATGTGTCCAACCTAGAGTTTATTAATATGCTGTTCTCACTAAGGTTCTCATTAGTATTTGTCTAAGTTTGAATAAAATTCTCAATTAGAAGATCCAAGTATGAATTTCATTAAGGGGATTGGGGTTATGGGCTAAAGGGACTCGGTACTAGAATCCAGGCGACTGTATAAAACTTTGGGATTAAGGGTTAGAGTTATTGTAAGAAAGGTTAGGGTAATTCTTCCATCTAGAATTAGAGGTGTTGTAATAGGGGCTATTATTTGGTGGTAGGTTATAACTCTGTAAGGCATTAGCATGCTTAGTGGTGGAAGAATCATTATAGTAGTCAATAGATGTGTGCCCCTACACACCACAAGCTTCACCTATGGCATGTACTCCAACTGAAGAACTGAAAGGGCTGCCAGGAGTCGCAGAAACACTAACCCTATTAAGTCTATTCTCTAATGCATTAACATTGATAATTATTGAAAGCTATCTCTTTCAACAAAGCCTTCTTCACTTCTATAGACCTTCCTATGAGAGCGCCTCCCATTGCAGTGTCCACTAAAATCTTCACTGACTATTATAGCCCTTTATAGAACATATTGAACAAGAGCTAGTAAGGAGCACCATGGTGAGGACATTACTATCGAAGGACCTTAAATCTCTCCTACTCTTCACGTAAATGCTCACATCCCACTAAGTAAAAGAAGTGATGTCGACTCTTAACTTTGCAGTTTGCCGTGAGGAAAAATACTTACAGAAAAAAGCCTTTGAGAGAGTGTCCAATGTAGAGAAGGAGTTGGTGCATAGTTCTATAACCAATCACTAGCCCTGTCCTTCAAAGAAAATGGGAACAACCATAGCTTACATCATTGGATACCTAATTAAACTTGATCGTGCCTTATTTTGCGAGGAAGCTGCGAAGATACATAGTAATGTTCTCTGAGGGGTGCTTGCCAAACTGATTCCTCCCCACAAACTTAAGAAGAGTTAGCCGGAGCTCGAAGTTATGGGCCTTAGCTGCCGACCTCATGATGGAGGAAATGATAGAGGATGCCTATGGCATTGCATAAGCCTGTAACACCATGTTTTTCTCTTCTCTGACCATTATGGATTCTTTATTCTTTCTCCTCGTCTTACCCTTTTCCTAAGCACTGTTGCTTCAATCTCAAGGTTAATAGAAATGAGGTTTTGATTCCCTTAACTATACCTATGCATATAAAACAAGCATTACATCAAGCATAAGCAATGTCAAGCAAGAATAAAGAAGAACTAATACCTACAAAAGAAAATCACTAAGCCTAGTCTAGAGTATACCAATTTGTTCTGATATTAAAAGGAATAAGTCCTCTAACAGCGGCGCTAAAAACTTGTTATAGTTAAAACTACAAGTAAACAACGTACCTGTAGATAGCAACCAGAGAGTATGGGTCGATCCCACAAGTACGTCGCTTTCAATTACGAAAACTAATCAAACTACTTAAGCTAAGCAAATCAAGTTTAGAGGTTTCAGTGGCCAACTAAGAAAACGATAACAACTAAGAATATGAACAAGGAATTAGAAGATGAAAACACCTAAGTTGGAATTATTAATATAATTATGCTAGCGAATCAATTACTTACCCCATCGAACTTGCCAAGACGTGTAACATGAGTGGATAGACCATCAATTAATCTCATTCCCTCCATCTTTCAATTGTCAAAGACTAATCCTAAAACTATAGTCGCCTATTTCATGGGACTAATGATCAAAGGATTAGAAGGTTCACAATCTCATATCCTAATTAGAATTCTAATTATTTCCATATCAAAATCCTAACTGCCTACTAAGTCATGCTAGGTAAATATTTTGTCTTTCAACATTCACCTAAACCCTAATAGAAGTAGATGAATGCTCTGGAAGGAATTCATTGAACACGTGGTAAGCAAAGTAAAATTTAATAACACAAACATGAGATAAGTAAGGTTTGGAGCTAAATCATGATTCAACTAGGCATAATTGGCCATAATTCTAATGCAAGTTAGGAGATTACTACTAATCATGGTGGAAATTACGAAATCACAATCACAAGACATCATACTAACAACTATAAAAGAACTAAAATAATGACTGGTAGAGAGAGATTGAGAAAGCAAGCTTAGCAATTGAAAATCCAAATGAGCGAAAATCTTGATCCAATAACAATAATCTTAAGAGCTACTAAGTATTAATGTGCTAGAATGTACTTAGAACCCCGATTAAAAATCTAGGGAAAATATCTTCCAAATAAAAACACGAAGCTCCTTTTAAAAATGAGAATAGCAGTCAACTTAAGAAATTGCATAGGCAACATGGCCATGTTTTATAGCACCGAATGCCGTGTTGCACCTCTTTCCTAAATTGCGATATGGGGTGATAGGGGTGTGCTGAATGATACAACACCCCATGATTGCCTAGAATTGACCCTAAATTCTGTAGGAAACTTTCATGGTTGACTATTCTACATGGATGTCTAGTTTGACACGGTAGCTCATGTTGTCCCTTTTTGTTTAGTGTCATACTTGATGTACATCTTCCTCTCATTCTCTTAGCTCTCCTTACTCAATTTATCCATTAAACCTGTAAAGTAAAGCCAAATTACTTCCAATAAAAGAGATAGAATCAATTAAGTAGTTTTGAAGGAAAGTAGGCTAAATTCTCTAAATAAGAAGTGAGAAGTAGGGATAAAGAGGATTTGGGTATGAAAATATGGGTGAAATATAGCTTTAACATTTTTGTGATCCAAAAGTAAATGAATCCCAGGTTTTATAGATTGACTTCTGAAAAGAGCTTTGTAAAGGCTCGCCATCACCATGGATGTTCGATTAGCAATGCCCACAAGGCTCTCTAAACTTCTTAACCTTAATTTACCTATTAGAAGACAAGTGTAGCAAAAGCTATGACTGGAAGTTAGTAAGCTCAAGGCAGTGATTCCAAAGCATGTATATTTAGAACATACACAATCTTACACATGTGCACACAAAATACATCCACATCATATTTACTAAACATGGTTCATGACATTAACACATAATGAGTTCTGCGCTTCCAGCTTCACTCTGTAAAAAGTGTGTCTAACACCTAGTCTCATGAATGCTTCTATGATTTTCTTTAACTTTGAAAAACCTTAAAAATTATGAGGTCATGAGCTCCTCAAGCCTAGTGAATAATCCTTACTTTCCGATTGTTACACTTTGCATATTTTCTGATTAACACACAATCACATCATACATATATCACATAGAATTAGAACATAGCATATAGCACCGGGAAGATGAAATAAGAACATGTCCATGCTTCAGAAATCAAAATAAACTCACATCTTTCATATATGAAATGCTCCTACACTTCACAAAACACACACACACACACACAGATGGGCAATTAGAATAACTTAGTCATACCTCTAATACTAGGTATGAGTTAGGGACCCTCGTTTTTACTTGAGACCCTAAACAAACTCCACTCCTAGCTTAGTCACTACTAACCATGGTTGTCCCATACTAACCATGTCTTTTGGGCTACTTATCCCCACTAAAGTCCTAAAAAAAAAAAAGCAATGTCTACTAAGCTAAACCAATGGTATGCCCATAACCATAGATAACATATACATCAAAGCACATTTCTTACAACAGTTCACATACTAGCCACCAAACCAAAATGTATTTCTTTAAATATATGTATACATATCAGTCACACATATGCTTAAAAATTATTCACAATCCAATAGATATTCTAAATGATCTTTCAAATCTAGGACCAAATCCAAAATCTAAATTCAAACCAAAAATCGATTTCACAACATATTGTATATTCTTAGCTTATTAAAAACTCTTTAATTTAGGTGAAATCAACTTATGGCCGATACAAAGAACAATCATAACATAAGAGTGATAACCGCATCCTAGTGGGTCAACCACAACTCATTCATATGGTACCAACCACTGGTGGACCAATTGTAACTCATTCATTTGATAGCAATAAGACACCCCAACTTTAGAGGATGTGAACTACCTATAAAACATAAATAATTAAGTCACATTCATATCCTAACAAGTTCAACTTGAAACCTTCATCACCTACTAAGGACCCACATGGCTAAGACAACACAAAAGGCTAACATTCAGATCATAAGGGATTGGTTAGAACCTCTCCCACTAGGTTATCTGAGCATAACGATAGTCACTACTATGGCCATAGCTCTACAATGTAATCTAATAACCCTAGATAAGATATGAGCCTTTTTCTCTATAAAAACAGAACTTAATGAAATCATAAATTTCATATCATCGTACTATTATTTTTCAAGAAGCTTATATCAACAATTTAAACAAAAACCACATCAAGTCAAGGCATAAGTCCACCCTAAAATTATTTTCACACATTTCCAACACACCACAAAGATACCTTACATTTTTTGTTGTCAATATCTTTCCCCACATAATCAGTCTATAGTTTCTATATATGAATAACCCATAATTACACTAAATAGGACAATTTTACTTAAAACTTCATAAATCAAAGACCTCATATCCAAAATTCTCAAAACTCTACAAACAAATACTAATCATTATAAATAATCTACCATCTAATTTTTAGAATTTTCATACATCCAATAATTCACAAAAATTAAGATAGTGGGCGAAAATCAAAGAAAATTTGAAAATTCACGTTATTCTTCCCCATCTTTGCTATTCTAGTCCAAATACTCTAACCATACCCATGATTTAACAAGTTCATAGCATGAATATCAAACTCAGAACATCCACAAACCAATAATCACAACTAAACATAACACTTTTAGGGATGGATTTCTATGAGGTGAAATTAGAGTTCTAATATACTAAACCCTAGAACATCAAATTCAAAGTTTCAATTTTCAAGTGATTTCTCAAATTTAAACATAAACTTTCAATT
>NCQV01122002.1:2993-13902 GCA_002740545.1 Lophocereus schottii
GTGTCACCCATCCGATTGGGAAGCTTGGAAGTAGTTCGATCAGTTACATACAGATTTTGCTTCTAAGCCTCATACTGTTAGATAGGGATTATGTGCAGATGGTTTCACTCCATTTGATCAAAGTTGTAAGACCTATTCATGTTGGCCTGTCATTATCACTCCATATAAGCTTCCTCATGAAATGTGTATGATGACACCTTACATATTTTTAAGTTGCATAATTCCATATCCAAAGAATCCCAAGGGTAAAATTGATATGTATTAACAACCTTTCATTGACGAATTGAAAACTCTATGGGATGGTGTGTTGACATATGACATTTCAAAGAAGCAAAACCTTTAAACGAGGGTTGCCCTACTTTGGATGATCAATGACTTTCCTGCATATGGTATGTTGTCTAAGTGGAGTACTCATGGGAATTGGCATGTCCAATATGTATGCATAGGTCAAAGGTGTTTTGGTTGGGGAAGGGAGGGAAAGCATCATGGTTTGATTGTCATCGTTGTTTCTTACTAGCTTGAGTTTCGTTTAAATAAATTTCGATATCATAGTCTTATATTTTAATAAATGTCTCTTTTTATAGATTGTTTTGTCCAGAGTTACATGGGAAAGTCGTTTGAAAAATCACTAAAATTTATAAGGGAAAATATGATGCTGCTTATCCGTCATGGGGGGAGATTCCTCAATCAGTTCGTGATATGTGGTTTAATGAACTCAAGGCAAGTAACTTAGAATTTTCTTTGGAGTTGTAACTTTTCATCTCTAATTTGTGATTGAAACTTAATAGCCTATGCCATGGTTTGCACATCCTAATAATATTATATGATGTATTTTAGAAATATTATTAGTGGGAGGAGCATCATGAAGTGAGATAAGACAATGCTTTGAGTTTCATGGTAGTGAGACACTAAAGGATACATTCAAAAAAGTTCGAAAGAAACCTAACAAGCATCCTCAATGGTTAGATAAAGCTATTTTGAAAGAGCTGTGGGCATATTGGAATTCAGATACTTTTAAGAAAAAGAGTGATGCCGTAAAAATGAATCGTGCCTCAATAACAGGTGTTGGTTCTTCTATTCATACAAGTGATTCCATTTCTACTTATATGCATAAGAAGAAGATGTTAATAATCTCGTCTTTACTGCTGGTTGAGTGGTTAGTTCGTCTATCTTATTACTAGTTAAGGGGAAGGGTAGCTTATAATATATTGTTTGCTTATGTTTGCTGTGTTTGTTGGAAGCAAGACAATATGGGAAATGACATTCTCACATTTTGCCTATGTTTTCCATGACTATTTTATTTTAGCTCTCTTTATTCCATTTTTCTTTTGCATCTATGTATTGAAAATTAATAATATTACCTAATCATAGTTCATCATATGTGTCAAAAGATTGATGAAGGCGAAACTCCTATTGTGAGCAAGTTAGATCTTCGCGTACATCAAACCAAAGGCGGCTAATGGGTGGATGACAAATCAAAAGCCGCTTATGTAAGTTGCGTTGTATCTTTATATTTAAGTTGATTATACTATTTGTTATGTACGACTAATTTGTAAATTAAACACTTTTTTAGGAGAAGTATGTACAAAAGCTCTCTGAGATTCAAGCAACTTAATTAACTCAAGCTACAGTTGATGGTTCCACGCCGTCGACCCCAAGTGAACCTTCTTATGATGAGCAAATAAAAATTTGGATTGATGCAAATGGTTAACAAAGAGGGGTCATCTTTGTGGGTTTGGACCTGAAGGAGACATTTACACAAACTGTCAAGGCCCATGTTCCATCCAAAATCATGGTGAGGCTTATACAAATACATTTGCTACTTTAGTTGATAAAAACAAAAAGCAAAAGATTGAGTTATATAGGCAAAAGAAGGTTTTGGAAGATGTGCAAGCAAAAGTAACTTTGGAGCAAGCTAAAAGCTAGAAACAAACCAAGGAGGTTCACAAACATGCCAAGGCAACTCAAGATATAGAAGCACAAACGTTTCAATGGCACTCCCTTATGAAGACCATCCTTCCTAATCTCCCCCCACCTAAACTGGTGCTAGATTCATTGAGTGAGAGTGAGGATAATGGGGAAGATGAGAATGATGATGATGATGGTGGTGGTGGTGCGGATGAATGATATTTGGGCTTGAATGGCCTATTTTGTGCACCCAAGTGAACCTTCTTTTGGTGGTTGGATCAATGTTGGTATATTTTAATACTCATATGCACCTCTAAAAGTTAAAATTTTGTTATTTTGATTGCCTATTTTGTTAGTTGGGACTCTATTTTGTTATGTAAGCAAGCTTAGTATGATCATGAAGGAGCCAATTGGTTGGTACATTTGAATGTGATTAATGTACCGGTGATGTTTACAGTACATCTATTTTTATTTGATAGGTGCACATATGATGTATTGTTTAGTATTACGTTAACAGGTTTATATACATGTGCCTATTTGCACAAATTTTTGATCAAACTATTATTGAATTTTTTTCCCACTGTTTTCCCACTATGAATCTAATCATAGAATTTTCCCACTATTTTTCCTAGTTCTGACTGCAGTGGGAAATTTTCCACTGCCACAAACACGGTGAGAAATTTCCCACTACATTATTACAGTGGAAAATTTCCCATTATTTCAATCACAGTAGGAAATTTTCCCACTGAAGTACACTTCGTGGGAAGTCTCCTGTGCAGAGTCGCAGTGGATGGACAATGGGAAAATTTTCCACCGTATGTGCAACCAGTGGGAAACGGCTTTTTCCTACCTCACTTTTTCCCATTGGCATTTGTAGTGGGAAAAAAGTGGGAAATGGTCATTTCCCACTAAAGTTACAATGGAAAAATCGTTGATTTTTGGTAGTGCATAAGAGATTATTGAGAGTTCGTCTTAATAGAAAAGAGTAAAGTGTTGAATCTTAGAGTTGAATAACTCTAAGCGGGGACCTAAGCCTAATTGAGGCCCAACCTCATTAAAATATCATTATCTATCATCTTTATTTTCTGCATTTACATTTGATTTTGATTTGAAACTTTTTGCAATCATCCTATTCACCCCCTAGGGCGATTTGAATCTTCACATTTTTTTCCTTCAACTTTTCTTTTCACCAAATTTCCTAAAGATCAAACGGAGCCTTAGTAAAAGTATTAGACAAATAGTTGCATATTGTAGGATTTATGACTTGTTTCACTTGACAAACTATTAGAATTGGAACATCTGTGTGAATTACTGATGTTCATGTGTGCCAAATGAAGAGTCCAAAAGTGATTGGAGGTATACCACTCCGATTGTTTTAAGGTGTAGCTAGAGTAACTCATTATTGAATTTTGAAGTATGGTGTGTATTAATTTAGGAATTTGAGTAAATAGGGATTGTGAGACCGTGCTTTGATTATGGTGCAATAGAAGGTGTTGTTATGCCTTATGTGTGTAGCAATGAACGAGAAATGTCAATTCATGTGGTGTATTGAGATAGGCAGCATGGCTTTTGCATATGACCATCAATGGTGCTGCAAATTCCCTTCATGTTTCCTTAAATGCCAGTTTTTAAGTTCTAGCATTACGCTAATGTTGAAGATTTTGTTTCAGTATGGCATGTTGTGCTTTAATTTGCTATTTTGATACTCATTTAGTGTTTTTGGACAAAATGCGAAAGTTGCGGTGATGTATTCTGAGATGCATTTGATTTTAACTGAAAAAACTTCACATGGTGTTTTAGAGGTGGGTAAGAGCCAGAGTAATGGAAATGTCGGTTTGGTAGTCTAAATTAATGGCTTTGGAAGTCTTAGGCTAGGTTAATTTGGCGGACCGAATTAATAGGAGACCTAACAAAGCGAAGTGACCTTTCCATAACCATGTTAGATTCCCAGGAAGATAATGGCCTGATGGTTGCGCTCATCCTACAATATAGGGTCACGCGGTAGACAAAACCTAAACAAAACTAGATTTAGATTGATGACAGTTCCTATTATCTCTTCTTAATGCTAAAGATTTAGTGGTTATTCACTACCATGTGAGGATGGTTTCTCTTTGAATTTGATTTGATGGTTTTGTGGAAAATGAGAGCTATTTTGGATCTCTCTTACAAAGTTTGGTTCATTTGGCTTTGTCACCGAGAATTGGATGCAACAATTTGTTAATTGAGCCCTGAGTATAGATTTTTCATTGATTTTTTTTTATTAGGACTACATTCTATGTATCATATATATTCATTGATTCACTTTATTATTCCTTTAGTGCTTAGGCATGTACAGCCAATAAAGGCCTTTTGAGTTTCTCATGTAACTTGTATATATATCTTCTTAGCAATGAATGCAAACTAGAGGAGACATATGTCCATTTGAGTTGCCCATAAATTTATCTCCGTATTTTATGCTCAGTCTGTTCATGGTATTAGAGCACAGATCTTGAACCCAGCAAACATTTCAGCCATTGCAGCCGAACAACCTAAAACAACTCCTACTGAACAACCCAAAGCAAGGTTTGTAATCGACCAACAGTCACCATATTACCTGCACCCATCTGATGGTCCCGAAGTCTTGATCACGGCTGTTGTGTTTGATGGGAAGAATTATGATCTATGGGAAAAGGCAGTGATGACAGCGATGAAGGCAAAGAACAAACTCGGGTTCATAGAAGGCACATTAACTCGACCCGACATAACGCAAGGGGGAGATGCCATGGAACTTCAAGCATGGGAGATCGTCAATTCGATGGTCTTATCCTGGCTTATGAACACAATTGATCCAAAATTATATTCGAGTGTAGCCTATGCGGATTCGGCCCATGTGATGTGGAGTGCATTGAAGAAGAGATATGGTGTTGCTAATGTTCCCAAAATTCACAAGTTGAAGGCTAGTATTGCCGATTGCAAACAAGGTGGACTCGATGTGGGGGAATTCTGCTCCAAGCTATCAAATCTATGGAGTGAACCGAAACATTATGTGAAGATCCCTCGCTGCATATGTACCGGATGCACATGTGGGTTGGAAGCAAGGTGATTAAGATGATCGAAGAGGAAAAGGCACACCAATTTTCAATGGGGTTGAATGATGAACTCTATTCCCATATAAGAAGCCAAATACTTGCCCTTGAGCTGTTTCCATCTTTGGACAAAATATTCAACATGACTTTGCAAGAAGAAAATCATAGAAAGATAATGCGCGACCGAGATGAACGTGGAGAGACGATGGCTACTTTCACAGTATTAAACACGGAGAAACCACAAAACAATATGGTCGAACGGGGCAGTTGTAGGCATTATGGCAAATATGGACATGATGAAGGCACTTGCTATGAGATCATCGGTTACCCACTGGGCTGGGGAACCCCGAGGCAGAGAGCGTGGATGCAGTCGTGGTGGGCGAGGTGGACGTGTTGGCAGCAGACAAGGCCGAGGAACTAGCCGTGAAACTGCATATGTCGTCGCCGCAAATAGGGATCCACAAGCATCTTCGAGTATGACCTCTAATGAGAAAAGTCAAGCAACACTAACTGGGTTTACTGCTGAGCAAATATAGAAGCTGCTCAGCCTCATTAAGACATCTAAGTCAGGTTATGAGAAGCTCTCAGGTAACAAAAAATGGATCCTGGACTCTGGGGCATCCCGCCACATGATGGGAAATTTAAAGGCCCTGACAAATTTGGAAAAAGTTGAAGCAATTCCTATAGAGTTGCCAGATGGAATGATGAGATTGGCCAAATTACAAGGAGCAGTTAATCCAGGTTCAAGAATTACTTTGAGCAACATTCTCTATGTCCCAAATTTTCATTGCAATTTGATATCTATTACTCAGTTGATTAAAGAATTAAAATGCATTGTAGTGTTTACTGATGAACTTTGTGTGATACAGGACCGCACCTTGAGGAGCCTGATTGGAGTGGGTGAATTAAGAAGAGGGGTCTAGTGCTTCAATCAAATGGCAACAAGGAAGGTACAAGTTCATGCGGTGGACTCTCATAACCTATGGCATAATCGTCTCAGGCACCCATCCAACACTATTTTATCCTTACTTCCTAAACATTTAGGTGTTGGTGATTATTGCAATACCCTATCGAATTTCCTCACTCTATGGCACACATTGTTTTTTAACCATTGTCGATGATGCCAGTAGAGCAGTTTGGGTTTATTTGATGAGGGGAAAAAGGAGAGGTTGCTAGTCTTATGCAAAATTTTGTAGCAATGATGAAAAATCAATTTGGAAAGAATGCGAAGATTCTTCGGAGTGACAATGGACTTGAATTCAAATCCGAGCCCATGCTTAGATTTTATTCTACAAAGGGAATAATTCATCAAACTAGTTGTGTAGATACACCTCAGCAGAATGGAAGGGTAGAGAGGAAACATCGTCATATTTTGAATGTAGCTAGAGCACTACGTTTCAAGCTAACCTCCCGTTGTAATTTTGGGTGAATGCGCGCTAACCACAGGATACTTTATTAACAGAACCCCATGTAAGCTTCTTAGAGGAAAAACTCCTTATGAAGTGCTCTTTGGAGTGAAACCTAGCTATGATCAGTTAAGAGTGTTTGGTTGCCTTTGCTATGCTCATGTGCGGCCTAAACCAAAAGACAACTTTGCACCTAAAAGTCGCAAGGGTATATTTGTTGGATATCCTTATAGGAAGAAAGGATGGAAGATTTATGATTTGGAAACCAATAAAATCTTTGTGAGTAGAGATGTGGTGTTTCATGAACAAACTGTCCCTTTATCCACATCTCCAACATCTATTAGTCATGATCAAATTGATGAGTGGAGTACTTTGCAAAGAAACAATATGATGATGGATGATGAAGGAAGTCCTTTTGCAATCAATCCCTTAAGTTTGGGTGAACAACACATGAATCCAGCAACAGGGCCCATTGCTAAGCCCATTTCAGCCCAGTCTGGGCCTGCTGTGGATAGCGTTGCCATAAGCCCAACTCCTTTTTCAGCGACTGATGTATCCGTCAGCTAAACTGGGCTGGAGTCTGGTGCTATACCTATGGTTACAACCGAAGCAAGGGGGAGTTTACGTAGTACTGATCCTGCAACCGAGTGTGATTTAGGCCCAATACGTAGGTCCACGTGAGATCGGCATAGCCCATTGCATTTGCAAGACTATGAATGCTATAGTGCTCAGACTCACAACCCCTCTCTCTACGATGATTCACTCCAACGGGGCCCCTTAGTACGCCGTATCCCTTGATTAATAACATCACATGCAATAATTTTTCTAATGCTCATAAGGCTTTCTTAGCTGCGATCACAAGAATTGTTGAACCCATATATTATTATGAAGCTGCAAAGGATCCTCGATGGTGACAGGTTATGGCAGAAGAGGTTCATGCTTTGGAAGCTAATTGCACATAGACTATCATAGATCTTCCACCTAGCAAGAAGCCCATTGACTGCAAATGGATCTACAAGGTTAAATACAAGTCTGACGGTACCATGAAGAGATACAAAGCTAGACTTGTTATCCGTGGTGATCACCAGTTAGAAGGTTTTAATTTTAATGAAACGTTTGCGCCAGTGGCCAAAATGACCAGTGTACGGACATTCTTATCTGTGGCTGTTGCTAAAGGTTGCGAGTTGCACCAGATGGATGTTAATAACGAGTTTCTACAGGGCGATCTTGATGAAGAAGTGTATATGTGCATATCACCTGGTTTCTCCACTATTTCTCCTAACAAGGTATGCAAGCTTCATAAATCTTTGTATGGTCTGCGTCAAGCCCCCCCTTAATGGTTTGCCAAATTTTCATCCAAGTTGAGTGAGTATGGATTCACCAAGTCCTATGCTGATTATTCTTTGTTCACTTGTCGTAAGGGGGAAGTTTTTTGGGCACTACTAGTTTATGTGGATGATATTGTCCTTATTGGTAACAATGCTTTAGCTTGCCGTGATTTCAAAACCTACTTGCATTCTTGCTTTCGCATTAAAGATCTTGGACCACTTAAATACTTTCTCGGCATTGAAGTGGCACGAGGACCACTTGGATTGTTTTTATGCCAACGGAAATATGCACTTGAGATTGTGGATGAATGCGGTTTGTTAGGTGGTCGACCCGTTGATTTTCCCATGGAGGAAAACCATAAGCTCGCTTTGGCTACAGGACAGAGTCTTACTGATCCTAACTGTTATCGACGCCTCATGGGGCGTCTTATCTATCTTACTATTGCTCGACCTGAGTTATGCTATGCTATTCATATCCTGTCCCGGTTCATGCAGAGTCCTCGGGAAGAGCATATGCATGCCGCACGTCGTGTTTTGTGTTATCTGAAAGCAACTCCTGGGAAAGGTATTCTTTTGCGAGCAAATAGTGACTTTCACGTCATTGCCTATTATGATGCAGACTGAGGAGCTTGTCCTCTCACTCGTCGATCTCTCACTAGTTATCTTGTTACCCTTGGTGGGTCTTCCATCTCCTGGCGCACTAAAAAGCAAACCACTGTGTCTTGATCCTCCACTGAAGCTGAGTATCGTTCTATGGTAGCTACTACTAGTGAATTGGTTTGGCTGAAATCCCTCTTGGCATCTTTGGGGGTGTTTCTGACTACACCTAAGCGCTTGTATTGTGATAGTTATGCTGCACTTCACATTGCCAAGAATCCTGTTTTTCATGATCTGATGAAACACATTGAAATCGATTGCCATTTTGTCCGTGAGAAACCTGAATCTGGTGATCTTACTGTGTCTTATCTTCCCTCGCAGCATCAACCTATAGATATTTTCACTAAAGCTCTTGCGAAGCAACAGTTCCTGTATCTTCGTGGCAAGCTGGGCATGATTGATCCTCATGCTCCATCTTGAGGGAGAGTATTAGGACTACATGCTATGTATCATATGTATTCGTTGATTCACTTTATTATTCCTGTAGTGCTTAGGCATGTACAGCCAGTAAAGGCCTTTTGAGTTTCTCATGTAACTTGTATATATATGTTCTTAGCAATGAACGCAAAGCAGAGGAGACATATGCCTGTTTGAGTTGCCCACAAATTTGTCCCCCTCTTGCATGCTCAGTTTGTTCATTTTTCGAGTGATGGAGAATTTCTAGTGGGCTATTTATGCTCACCCTTTTCTTTGTTTCTTTTGTTCCCCCAACCCCACCAAAAAAAAAAATAATTAAAAACAGTTTTAATCTGCATAACGTAACTTATTGGACCCTTTGAAGCAAGTGTAGTTGGAGCAATGCTTCTGTAGATACAGTCTAATATGTGGCTTGTATCTATATAACTACTTGTATAATTCTAGTCCTAGTCATGGGTTTGCCTTCTAGGCAGGCTTGTAATTATCGTTTGGTTACTGTCCTATTAGTAATCTCCATAGAGTGTCAAGGGATGTAACTAAACATGGTCCCTAAATTCTTAGAAGCTCTAATACGACCCTCTAATTAAACATACTCCCCAAGTCCTTAGCAGCTCTAATATAACCCTTGATTATCGTGCTGGCTTATTTTATGTTCGTGGTTATGATCGGAGTCCATGGGATGATTAAAAGGAGCCCTGAGACCTCCGGACATAATACCTAGGTGTGTACCCCCATTGAGGACTAGCATGTGTGCTTTGGTAACATATTATTTTTCATATTTCATTTAGTTTGAACAGGTATCTCTTCAAGCTTAACCATGTGAAGTTAGGCCCAAGTCATAGCCTACTTATAGCTGAGCTTTTCGAGTTTCTTCATCTGTCTTACCCTATTCTACCCATTAAAGAACTCTTACGGCCTGTTATTTTTATCGATAAATTACAGGTGTGGCGTGAAAATGAATAAAATAGAATGGTAAGGAGTAGAATGGAGTGATTTGTTTTATGTAAGAGTGAGTAGAAATGTAATGGGGTGGAACAGAGTGTGAGTATTGATAGTTATGGTAATGATTTGTGTAACATGAAATTAACTATATTTAAGCTTTATTGTTGACTATGGATATTATACGCCAATACATTTTTTTTCAGGGTTTGTATTTTGATGATAAACTAACATGTACATAGTATATTATTAACTTATCTTTTTAATTATTATGTATATACATATTAATCTAATGTTATATTGGTATGTTTATTGTAAATATGAGTATGTTATATTATGTGAAAGAGTTAATTCCCACTTTTCGAACACAATAAAATAATAAATTGAACTATATTAAGAAAAAAAATGGTTTCAAAGTGTGGGAAGTAGTGGGACGGAATGGAAATAGTGGAAAGGAGTAGGAGGAAATAGAAGGGAGTGGAAATGAATGATATCTTTTATGGAGGGGGAGTGAGTGAAAAAAAGTGAGAAAGAGTAGAAAGAAGTGAAAGCAGTGGAAGTCATGGATTTGCCCACGAAAAGGATAGGCCTTAACGGGTCCCTGGTAATGTGAGACCTCGTCTAGATGGGGGGGTGTTACATAACTATGGTGTACTATCATGAAAAGTAAATTTTTAATCTAATGATAAATATCTAGTTGATTGACTCTAAATTTGTAGTATTATTTGGCCACCAATACAATCGTCAATATTAATGCGTGTAATCTGAATGTAAAAAAGTTATAGTATGACTTTATGGAGCAATAGTTGGCATGACAAGTTACAATTGAAAAGAAAATTATCAAAGTTAAATTACATGAAATTCTATTGTTGACTCATTCATTAATTAAAATAAAAAGATCCAATGTGATAATATATTTCAATATTGTTCTCCACACGTACTTGCTCTCCAAATTTACATATATATGATAGATTACATCAAAGAGGTAAGCTGAACTCACACTAAAGATTAGGTGGGCAACTTAGTTGTTACAAAATGAGAGGAAATTTATTGAAAAGAAATAATGAAAATACTAGTAAATATGTTATACTCAAATAAAAATTTAGGAATGCAACAATTGTTGGTTATCGTCGTTATAATAGGCATTTAAGGAATTTGGAGGAGGTTAGAGCTACATACTACTTTTGGG